>CABFWB010009706.1:0-11907 GCA_902151455.1 Timema bartmani
AAGAGTATATAACAGGAATCTCCTAGGCCCATTTATTCTAGTTCTAGTTCATCACTTGGCTTTCGTCGAAGAAGGAAACTCTGCTCCAGCACCTAGTTAATAAACCACCGACCATGACGGTTAGGGCGTGGGAGTCACCGCTTCAACGCCAAGGGAAACCCATCGAATAATCCTAGTACTCTGTTGTTTCCCAAGTCCTTCAGACTTGTTGATTTGGTCCTTAAGACTATGTTAATTTTTGTGTATCCATTATGAAATCTTTATTTTTTACGCCATTATGACGTGTGTAGTATAGTGAAGAGGACTTTTTTTTATTTTGAACGTCTATCATGCGTGTTATATAGAGTCTTTATGACTTCGTTATTTTGAACGTCCATATGACGGGTTAGTTTAGGCAATAGGGCTAAAATGTTGCGTATGTCAGAGGTGTGACTTCATATTTTAACTATGTACCTATGATATAGCTTAAATGCGGAAGCCTTGAGCTCTTTGAGATAGGATCCAGGCTTTAGGGCCCTCTCGTTCACAAGTTCATAATTCAGGCGTGAGCTCTTAATAAAAAAAACTTCACAGTTTCATATGACGCCTTGGACGTCATGCTCATATGTACTACTTTTAAAATGGCTACAACCAGGGTGTCTAACGCCTTTATTTGAGGACCTAGTTAGGTCAGTATCTCACAGAACTGTTATTCGAATCTCTTTTTCTGTGTTATTATTTTGAGTGCGCAAAGTGCGGAACACGGCTAATCTTCTATGGTGGCCCACACAGATAGTATTTTTCTTTCGCCCCTTTGGGTGGCATTTCTTGTGATTTGGTGTTTAATATAAGTGTTTTCTAACGTGAATTTCACCCCGGGCAGTGGGTGGTGTCATTTAAGTTCTATGGAATGCTATGATGATATTGGTATTTTTGCTTATAACTGCCCCGCGATTGGGAGCCAAGTATGATGATATAGGAATATTTTATATGTGATCGTCCCGCGATTGGGAGCCTATTATGATGATAGAGGAATGTTTAGATATAATTGGTATTTATAGCTCCGTGTTCGAGCGCCAATTATGATGATATAGGATTTTTGTTTACATGTAATTGGTATTTATAGCTCCGTGTTCGAGCGCCAATTATTGTGATATGGAATATTTGTGTGTAATAAATACAACTGTTGATGTTGTCCACACTTTATTTAAATAATTATTTCTTCCTTTACACTTTGTTTGTAATTAAACTAAGTATTGTCTGTTTGTATTACTTGTTACTTCATCGTCGACACACACACTATCTATTTTACCGGCATTCTCTATATGTACGTCTAGTCTAGCTATTTCACCGGCACTTTATGTGTTTACTCTATCTATTTCACCGGTCCTATCTGTATATTTTCATACGCACACACAGCTTATATGCGGACGATCCCCTTGCCCCTTGGACCTCTCGTGACAGTGTCAAGACTAACCAATCAGGTACGTCTCTTGGACAGGTGTTTTGAAGGCTAGCTTTCTATTGGATATAGGGAGCTGGCTTCTCTTGCTTGTTTGGTAAATACTGCGGAGTTAAATTTTGACAATAAAAAATAAGTTTTAGTGGTGCAATCCTCTTAAACTATTCTTCGAAAACGCGTGATTCTCCATGGATGAATTGTTAAAAGGATAATCTACATCCGATACTTTAAAGAAAAATACCTTCATCCACGACTTTTTAAATATATGAGAGCGGTCCAAATCAATTACGTTACAATGCTCTGGCAATTCTCATTGGGAAAGGACCGGCCATAGTACCACTTAGAGTAGACACCTGGTTGTCTTTCAGCTATTATCTTATGTAATGGACCATCAGTCCATTTTACTATAGCTCTGTAATAGTTCTTTACCTCGTAGCCAAGTGCAGCCAGCTAGTTGAGCAGACATAATGTACTATTTCTGAAACAATTTTTTATCTCAAGCTGGCACAAACATTGGCTAATAACTCTAAAATTATAGTGTTGTGTGTTGCATTATTTGTTTCTAAATTCCCCTGGTTTTGTTTAGACCCTTCCGGTGGAATTCAGGCAGCTAGCCCTAGTGTTCGCGTGTCGTCTTGGACACGTATTCTCCAGAGCTACGGGATGATACTGTAATTTTTGAGTCATACAACTTTAAAGTTTGCTCTGCCCATTCGACGGGCTTCAACCCCAGTTTATACTTTCTGTTTATTCTCAGCTCATGTAATCTAATTCCAATCTTTATGTTCTTGCTTAATAAATCTGTTTTTGTTACTTATATCATTCTTTATGTACGAAAATATGTTCCTATCACTCACCCATATATAAAAGTGTGAACAAACCTTAATATAACAATTTAGGTAGGAATAATATTGTCTACAATATAGTTTGTGTGTGTGTGTGTCAGTTTATCTGACTTGTTTTCCTATGCCCATAAGGCATAGTTTAAAATGATGAGCTTTATTCTCTATGTATATTGGTCCATAAGACATGATTCAGTATGTTAGTGCTTCTGACTTCTTTTTCTAAAGTCCCTAAGACATTGTTTTATATACTAGGAAATAGTATTCACTCCCTCAACTGTGTGGCCTTGTTTATGACCACTTAATGAGGGCATTCATGTTATCTATAGCTTTGTTCAATGACCTAATTAAGTCAGTGACAGATAGCAGTCACTATTATTTCTTTTTAGGGTACTATTTACGGTGCGCAACCTGAACGCATCATGGTTATTCTAATAGTGTTTTGTCTCCAGCCCCTTCAGGCGTCGTTTGTATTGAGTAAAACTAATATTGTTTGTCCTATTTATTGTGTGCCCAAGTTAGGGTGGAAGCATACATATACTATTGAATGTCCAGGCAGTACTTATTAAGAATTGACCAGCCATAGTAATTTAACCGTATAGATGCCTGATAGCTCGCCATTTACTATTTGTGATATGCTAGTTCCTCTTCTAGATTATTCTTGGGGTTTTCGTAATTCTCTATGGAGTTAACCTAAGCTTGCTAACTTATATAGTAACACTATAAAATTAGGACTCATTACCCTTTGTTTTCATTAACTATATTTTCACTATTATTTATGAATAGACCTTTCAAATCTTAGGGCCGGTCTTATGACTCCTGGATAAATATTAATCTGGTAGATAAATGTTTATATCTGGTAGATAAGTTAAAAGTGCGGCTTGTGACTGCAAGATAGCATTTATCTGCCAGATGAAATGTATTTACCCATCACATTTTTATAAGGAGGTTTAAGTACCTGATAACTTTTATCTGAAAGTTAAAATGGTTGTTGCCATAGTGATGCGTTGTTTTTACTGAGGTTTCGCCTATCAGAATTTGTTTTTAGGTTAAAATCTTGGTTCACGTGTTTAGTAAGAACAGGCCCAGGCTCTAACTATATACAGTTAGAACATTTAATTCACACTTTTATAGAAACTGACAAGATATTTGTAGAGTTATATTTATATAAGAACAAATTATCAAAATCTGAGTACAATAAATTACATTTTGTAAACGACGTACCAAACTATAGCCCACATTAAGGCAGATACCGAAATTAGCACTTGCAAGACAACTTAGCTTCTGCGCCAACGTCACGCCATCTGTTTACTCGCACTCGTTTAGCCGCCATTATTTAACAAATGTTGAGCGTTCTCGCCACTCGCTAGGTTGTGTAGCAGTAGCGTCTGGGCTTATACGCGTGGGCGCATCAGTAAAAGCGGTACTAACCTTGTATTTTCTACATAAAATATATATTTATCTTACAGATAAATTCAGTTCTTAATACACGTAAAATATTAAAGTGACTGATAACCTTCAACTGGTAGCTAACTTTAACCTCCCGATAGCAATATTCAGCCCATAGTCATGAGACCGTTCCTTAGTCTGGTATTAGCTAGGCTGGATTGTCTTTATGTATTGTGGCTTAACCTTAAATTAATATTTGTTGCCTAATTTTGACTGCCGCTACGTTGAGGAAGATGCTCCTTCGTAAAATGAGCGTTGGTCCTTATTTTTAGAGTTACTAAACTAAATTATAGGTTCAATCATACTTCTGTTAGTTCCCCGTTATCGAGGTGCTTATTGCTATTCCTGCCTATCGGAAAGTATAAGTCTAAAACATATGTAATTATTCCATTTCACTTGTTTACATTTAAATAAACTGATTTGTTAAACTAATATATTTCTCATAAGTCTCATCCTTCCCAAATTCTAATTTAATTATTGTATGTATAAACTAGTCACTTCTTCTATTATATAGAAGCGACGATTCATGACTATACTATAAAAGTACCAAGATTTGCATGAAAGCATTCAGATTTTTAAAGATAGCAATGCTGAACCGAATGCTATCGCTGATGCTGGAGAACGTTTTCTTTTGTCATTGCACGGAGCAAAAGATGAAAAGAATATCTCTCTTGAAGCTTATAGTTACAAATGTTTGGTAAGATCGCTTACTTAAAGCAAATTCAACATCACGTCTCTTACCACCTACAATAATTGCTGCTGCACGAAAGCATTCATTCAGGAGCTATTATCAAGTACAATGGTGATAAAGCATTCAAAAAAACGAAGAATGTGGCTGGAAAAGGCGCAACTCTGGCCTCATACAAGTAACAACGCTTAAAGAACCTGCTCCTGAAAAGTTGCTTAAATGTATCTCCTTCAAATGCAAGAAATGGTACAAGTCAGCGACTGGTGGAAGAAAAGGCAGGTTTAATCTGTTCTATGATTTGCAATTTCTCCTAAGGACAAATCTGCGAGAATCCACCGGAACCAGTGGATTAGCTTAATGACGAGGAAGTGGACTTGCCATTCAAAACATTTATTAAAAGCATGGAGTACGACCAAATACTACAATCAATAGATAACGAATCGGAAGTAGTTTCAGGAGAAAGTATTGTTGAAGACTACAGCGAACCTTAACCTTCGACAAATTATAACAAGGGATTAAACAATCTAATGATAGATACGGTTTGTGGGGGATAGCACATAAAAGTGTCGTATACTCTACCTCAAAGTGGTGTGGAGACAAGTATTTTATATTCAACTATTCAAAGCAGACAGCCAAAATTTACTTATTATTACTTACAACAATTTGTCGAAACAATCAGGTGCAAGGTGATTGGACTAAGGGAATAATTATTCCACTGTTCAAAAGAGGGAGCAGAGGGGAATTCAAAAATTTTGGAGGCATAACGCCATTTTCTAGTTTGATAAATTATTCGGCCATGCCTAAAATCGAACCCGGGACCATCAGCTCCCTAGACAAAACACACTACAGATTGAGCTAAGGTGTCCGACCTGAATTTTCATCCACAAGTATATTTTTATTTATCACCGCGTCTTACCCGTTCGGGATATACGCTTACAAGTATTTTAGTATCTGAAAAAGTCACTAGAAACTTATCAGTTTTGAAGAAACGCAGGCTAAGTTCCCGTAAAGATGACATTGATAGAATGTATCCACAATTTGAAATGTCTTCATTATCTCAGAAAACTAACGAACCAGACCTTATGTCTATAAAAAACACTTCCAAGCACTAAGAAATTTAGACCACTGGAATATGTGGGACTTAATAAATTACTTCAGCGTAAACTGAAGCCCTATGATTCAATATTACTCAAATTCTCATTTTTTAAACAACAGTGCTAACAGCCTCCAGGTAATTAAATAAAATATAATTTGCCACACTTAATATACCAATGAAAACATAAAGTTTGAAATAATTTAACACATTTGTTATGTTCTTAATTATTTTCCAGTATCTCACAGCAAAATGTACAAACATAAATTATTAACCCTATACGGCATGATTTTATTTTTTGGGAAAATACTCACCAGGCTCCTATAGTAGGCCAAGGCTTGACCATATTGTTTACTGTAAGAGCCGCAAAATAATAATTTTTTGCAATTATAATTTAAAGCACCGAGCACAATTAAATTCATACTATTTTTAAATATGGCAGTTATTTACAATAAATAAGTTTATGCTGGTATTTAATGGATAGTGAATATTCTATTAATACTTACCTTTAAAGTATGGCCAATTCGTTGCTCTTCTGGCTTAATAGTATGGTGGCAATTTGTATTTTGCTTCACTATTCCATCTGCACTTAAAATATTCTTTAGATTGAAAACGCTGTATATACTAGAGATGCGTAGTTCACGAACGAATGGTTTAAATTGAACGGCTCCTCAAGGTGAACGAATCGAACTAGTTCACCTTATCGATATGAACTAGTTTGAATTGAAAGGCACAAGACAATCTTAAGACTCTTCGGCAGAAAGAAGTTTTCTTCCCCTCCTTGTTCAGCAAATTTACCTCCACGCCCCCCCCTCCCCCACCCAATAAAGCCAAACAATAACCAACATTGTCCTCACAGGTAGAGGTGGTCTGTACCGCGACCTACGGCCCGCGCGCTAAATCCAGAGCGCTGACTGAGAGACCTGGTTTGACATAATGTTGGTGAATGTCCGAATTAACTTCTATATCTATAGTATCTAGATCGTCGACAGTTTGCTAACCAAGTTTAATGTGGCTTGATCAATTGACTTATGAGGAAACTCGCTTCTAAAAGTAGGGTGTTTGGCTTTAAGGTGTCTCATTAAGTTTCCGGTAGAACCACAAGCTAAATTGATTAATTGTGAACAATACCCACACTTTGATTTTCTGTCTTCAATTTAGGAAAAGTGATCCCAAAGTTTACTTTTTCTTATAGGCATTTTTTTAAAAACAAATTTGCATTTAAATACAATTATACTACTGAATAAACTATGTAATTAATCAGAATAAATAAAGTGCTACCTTTAACAAGTTTTAGATTTGATTCATAAGCATAAATAATACAATAATTAATTTAATAAATTTTAAAACTTCTCCCTGGAAGCCGGCCTTTGAGGCGAAGGGAACAGCTCATTTGCACAATGTGTTTCTCCAAATGGTACCGGTAACTGACTGATTGAAAGCCGTAGGTTAGTCACGAACAATGAGCCACTAGCCGGTATCAGGTCGGTCACGAACGATGAGCTGCAAAACAAGTATTCGTTCGCGAACGAAAAAAATGAACAGCTCATTTCACTGAACTGAATCACTTTAAGCCGTTCCCATGAGAGGGCCGTTCTGCCCATCTCTAGTCTATGCTTATACAAAGCAGTAGTAAAACTTAAATGGCTTATTTAAGTAATTCAGAAAACATGGTTAAAAGAACTGAACGGGTTTAAGGGGCCTCAAATTTTGAATGAAAAAACTTACCTTTTCCTTACAATTAATACAGGGTTGCCACTCATATCGATTTAACTCCTCTTTTCCCACGATAGGAATGTGTAGCGATATAAGACAATTGCTGCCAATACAGTGCGAGTAGGAAATCCATACTCCAGGCATTCCTATTCTATAGACAGAACATCACACCCCTTATGACTAATTTTTTTTATTAATTTGTATTATAAAATAATCAATGAACATAGATAGTACTTTAGTATCCATGGCTTGAAATTTTTTAAGTTATCAGAACATTCTGAAAGCCTTTTTTTTCTTTAGGTGTTTCACTGTACTTAACCAAAGGTTAATGTGTTTTAACTGAAGTAGATTTTCAGACTTTACAGGTCAGTGGTAACCCTGTAATATAATTTCACGACTTCATGTGTGTGCGATTGTTGTTGTTTGCTGTATCTGTGTATCAACATGACAGAGGAGCGCCTTAATACCCTGACAATCATCTCAAAGGTCACTTATTGGATAAAAGGGATTTGTTTGTCACTATTGACCAGTTTGTTCAGCAGAAACCAAGACCAAAGATATTGGGCCATTTTCTTTTTGCGTACATGCTGTTTATATATATGTAGTAACATGTTCTAAAGTCTACTAATGCAAAATTTATTTTTTTAAATTATATAAAATTTGAATTTGTGTGTTGTCTTTGCTTAGATTCTTACTACTTTAAAAAGCGCACTATGATAAATAATAAAATAACGTAAGCACTTTTTATCTGTAATCCCAGATATCACTTGTGTGCATGGTATATATATATCGGCGGAGGTAGGGAGAAAACTGATTCAGAAGGTTAGAAATTAAGCTAGGAAAATGGGTGGCGAATCATTTATTGCCTATGGGCAGCATAGTCCTAAATCCACCCCTGCAAATTTGTCTTGATATTTTCAAATTCTAAAAGTGGTTTTCACAAATCCTAGTTCCAACGACCTACTACTACTACTACTACTACTACTACTACTACTACTACTACTACTACTACTACTACTACTACTAACAAAAAAATTACTAATACCACTTTTAAGAAATCTAAAAATAACAAACCCTAACTAAATCATACGATAGAAAAATCAATTTTAGGGTTGAAGGTCCTCCTCCACCTAACTGAATTATTAAAAATCTTCAATATCTTTATAGTAAAATACAGCTAACTAAATATTTTGTCAATACCATAATTTACAACCTTTCAAGGTATACTCCTTTCACGGTAGGAATTAATCTCTGAAAGGTCTTTTTTACTACCAATATCCTACTATATAATATATTTCTGGTAGGGAAAAAGGCTTTTCAGAAAACAATTCCTACGGTGAACAGACTTTAAATGAATTCCTTAAAGACCATATTCAGGAAACCTGGGGCATTGAAAAAAATACTTTGGTTGTGAATAACTTATTTTTTAGATATTTTATAATCAGTTCGGTTCACTGTGTAATAAATAATTTTCTTCCCCTTTCCACTATACAAGAAATTATTTTTGGTTTTATGGTATATTTATCTTGAAATTGTTTTGCCACCTATCATTTAACAATAATATATTATGTATATATATAAATTATTATTATTATTATTATTAGCACCGCTTCTTACTACCCGTTCGGGTTAGACGCACTTACGCTAATGTGTAATGGTAGGATGATTGTTAGATGAAATGGAGGACCTACAGTTTAACGTGGAATCCGAACCACGGTGGAGGCCTGGCATTCCTCACATTCAATGTGATTAATATACATCTTGTCAGAGGTGAAGGAAGGGTTTGGCAATCAGATAAATCTGTGCCAGGACCGAGGATTGAACTCTGGACCCTCAGCACAGAAGTCTGACACCTTACCCCTAGACCACCAGGTCACCAATATATATATATAAACTTTGTAAAGTAAACTTTATGTTTACATTTATGTTGCATTTGAAAACACAGCTTATTTATTTATATATTTATGAATAGGTGGCAGCACAAATTGTAGCCAAGGCTGTAAACTGTACAATTCAGGATGGTTTCTTTTATAATAGAAGTCCTGCTTCCCTTGACAGATGCAAACTTAACGAAGGAAAGGGTAAGACTGAAAATCAAACAAGTTATGAAATAATGTAACTCTGGAGCCCCCGAATTTCTACAATCAACGTTCATAATTATTAGATACATTGTCTTTTAAAAAATAATAATAACAGGAGCCCTCAATTACTAACAAACAAAAACTTGGAAGTGTTTGAATACTAGTAGACATTAATAACAGTATATACAACATATTTCTCTTCCCTTTTAACATTATTTTACTACCCTTATATTTTCTTATGTCCTCATTTACACTTCATTTATACACAGAATGTAGCCCCCCTACCCCCCAGTAACCAGAGTTTGACGTACAAAAACTCTGCACACACACTGAAAAAAAATTATCACCATTTGCTATTCATCCATTCGAAAAACAAAAAAACAAAATAAGCAATGATTTAATTGATTTAGTTAACTATACAATTTTTTCAATATCACTTGTGTTTGTTTGTACAAAACATATTCGAGTTTGTTGTATAAATTATCACCTCGTCGACTTATGAACAAGATATAACACTGAGCGCAGTCGGGCTCAAGAGTCATCACAACTACTGTCATCTTCGGTCTATTTCAATGCAGTGAAAAATGATGTTAGCGACTTCAAGGCCACAGCTTTACCGGTGACTTCATGCCCATCTTTGCATTTTGCGCACGCCAAGAACGATTCTGAGGCGATGATATTATCATCCCATAGTGTTTGGAAGATCTGGCACAGGAAACCTACACAAAAAAAAAGTGTCAAATAATTTGGCAAAATAATAGCAGGAATTACAATAAATAATCATTATGTTTAACTCATGTGCATTAAGCAAAATATATTATGAAATTCAATATATGGAATTTTAAGAAATCAAGCAGAAATCAAATTGCAAACCATAATATATATATTTACAGAACATTATTTCGATGTTTTCATGGGTTCTTAATCAGGAAGTGATTACAATCATGTTTATTTAATAATATGAAAACTGTTTATTGATATAGCAAAGTTTTACCTTGTGGATGCTCTAGTTCATTAGTCAAGGCTTGGATTGCGAAGAGACACTGTAATTCCAAATTTTCTTTTCTGTCCATATACTTCTAAAGTAAATTTTCTTCTTTTTGTAGTAATTCTATCTTTAGCTTCCAAGATGTGTTTTGTTCTGAAAATAAAATTGCACACTAATTTGTATAATCTAAAATACTTGATCAATATGACAGTGAAATGTTCTTGTATTGAGTTTTTTTATTGTAATCATTAAGCACTACGCGTTGCTAACTGTTCAGGTTATATGCTTACGTACTAATTACACCAATGGATTAAGAATTGGGAAGGTTGAATTTAGAAGAAGTGAACCTGCATTTGTATGGAGGGAGAGTGGAAAACAATTTAGGGAAAATCACCCCAGTTCACCCGCCGAGATTCAAACCTAGATCTCCTAGTCCTTAGCAGTCTTGTTCTACACGAAACAAGCGTGTTAGCCAACCACGCTACTGAGGCTGGTCGTATTGAGTTAAGTCACAACTTTCAAAGGGTTAAAAATATAATAATTGAGAAAAAAAAAGTATGTGAAATTTCTAGTTCTTTACCAAAAAAAGACCAATCCAATATACAGGGGTCATACTAGATCTTAACCTTGAAAAAATGAAATGACATTTTAAAAAAAAGTGACTTCAATGGAAAAAAATAAAAAATAGTTACTCCTCCCCTTATTTTCAGGAATGTGGTTTTTTTTTTCTTTCACACTGTCAAAATTATCACCATTAATTATGCTTATTTCCCCGGCGCAATTAGTAGTTTAGGATCCAAGACCATCTTATCAAGCACTTCAATTTCCCTGCAGATATAGAAAAATTATCAGGATCTGCTTCAGGAAACATAGCTTGAAATGTATCCCCAATTCTCAGACAAATAAGCTGAAAAAACTGGTCACAAGCTACTTACTGTAAATTGCACTGCGAACTATCGCTGTGGACAAGGCACGGATAAATGGTGGCTATGCAACCTTATCATCAAAATTGGCCTGAAAAGTAAAATAATTTTATCAGTTTTACTATGAAGCAGTAGAAATAATGATAAAATGGGTCAAAGAGTTTTATTATAATCTCATTTAAAGAGAAGATTTTTAGGGGTGAAAAGGTTCATGCTTGGGAAAATGTCTGAATGATCCATTCTCTAGAGTTGGGCAGGAAAGACCTTTCTAGCCAAGGGTTTGGGCTCTTCCTGTTCACTCATTCTCTATTGGAAAGTCATCTTTGTTCTGTTGCCAGCTTGGTGGGTGTATTTTACTGCATGTGGTAATACAAACAAGTTTGGAAGCTTGTGAATCAATGTGATCTCTATATCAACAGTTATTTGTTGGGTTCAACAATCGAGAAAACTTGCAAGATTTAGAGGACAGAAATATATTATACTCTACCATCTATTGGGACAAAGAAATAGGGAAGTAGCTTGCCAAGGTCAACTATTTATGAGCAACAGCCTGTCTGTTAGTAACCTAACAAAAAGTATAGATTACACAGGCATTTAACAAAGAACGTTCAAGGGGTATCAATTCTATTGAACATTAAAATGACTTTAAACAAAGAGGATTTCAAGGGGTTTCATAACAAAATAAT
>CABFWB010009707.1:0-11901 GCA_902151455.1 Timema bartmani
TCAATCCGCGCTGACTGGGCCCATAACCTGTTACAATTATAATTACAGAGGTTCATGGAATTGAATAATCACTATATCTTCTGTGTGCTGTATAAATTGATTATTATATTGAATGATACAGTTACAAGTTTTATAACATAACGACCGGTGTAAACACATGGTTTTACAAAACAGGAAGTGGGGACATCTCAAACCAAAGATGCCAGAAATAGGCCTAACGCACACATAAAAAGGGGTGGAAATATTTGGAACTAATAATTCAAATATGACTTTGTTGTTATTCACACAGCTTTGAACAATGACTTTTTTTTTCTAAAGAAGCATCGGCTAAAGACCCATATACCATCCAGATTTTGTAAAGAAAAAAGTTGAGTACCATTCATTTAAAAAAGTTATGTCAGAATCACTAGTTTTTCATGACGGAACTTTAAATTATTAAATAAGCATGTGTTGAGTATCATTTTAAAGCTGTGTAGGTCACTTCTAGATTCAATAATAGGCCTATTTGAGTTGTAATCTCAATTGGAAGCCACACATAGACGAATTGTGATATCACCCACATTATATGAAGAGTCGAACAAATAAAAAGGATGAAGGCAACGAGAACAGCCAATTTTGTAAGGTTTGAAGCAAATTTAATAGGCCTATTTGACAATGTAATCTGGCAACAAACTAGAAAAGGCATATTTAGAACAAAAAAAATAGGTATTAGATCCCTGGAAGCTAGGGTACCGAGAAAGCTGCCGTACTGATTTTAAGGAGTTGGAGCATCCAAAACATTATGAAACTGCAAGTAAGTGAAGAAACCCTGTATTCAATCTCCAAAAACCAGCCAAAGCATGGAAACCAACACCACTATAACAGAAGAAGCTCTTCAAATTTCACCCTGCCTCGACTAGAAGGGATGAACCACGAAAGAAATAGTGACCACAATCTAGTTCTCCTTATGACTTATTGGCGTTTACTTTAAGTTGGAAGATATCTATTCGATTTTAACGTAAAAATAACACATGAAACAGGTATCACAAAAGACGACATTACTGAATACATTTTCTAACATCAAAGATAAGTTAAATGTAGGTTAAAATGGTGCTAAAAAGTTATGCGCAACTGTGCTGCTACCTAGAGTTTTAGTAATGTCGTACGCATAAATGGATAGACATCTAGGGCTAAAATTTTCAAGCTGTCGTCTGCACACCATAGTGTAGGAAATAAATAAACTTTCGGGTGTCTCCTTCTCTCTTACTTATATACAAGGCAATGTGGCATGTTGACATCGTTGGATAATGTTTATGATTATATGAGATATATCAATGTATGATTAGTTAAATGAAATAAATGGTTTAGTAAAAGGTTTTAAGAGCATAACTAAGTTCAACACTCTTGACTTGTTTCTTTAAATAAGTTGGTTTAGGCTAAAATAGTAATAGTTCCTACAAGCTTATAAGCTAAATGATCGTTTGAACGTAAGACTTCTACACAAAGTTTGTCAAACGAGCAAAAGTAATCAGGTTTTTTAGTAACCTTAATTCATTATAGTTAACGAACATTAAATATAATATGGTTTCTGAAATCAAAATACAAGCTGAGAGCCAACTTTAAATATATTGTAATATAGTAATACTTCCAACAAGCCCTATGACCTAAATGATAGTTTGAATGTAAAACTACTACACAAAGTTTGTTTTTCAAACACATGTAATTAAGTTTTAAGCTAACTTATTTCATTACAGTTATCTAACATTAAATAATTATAATATGGTTTCTGAAAGCAATACGCTAGGCTATACAAGCTGAGAGCCAACTTTAAATAACGTGTAATATAGTAATACTTCATACAAGCCTATAACCTAAATAATAATTTGAATGTAAAGCTACTATACAAAGTTTGTCATTCAAACAAATGTAATTGTGTTCGAAGATACCTTTATTAATTTTAGTTATCAAACTCTAAACATAATATTGTTTCTTAAACCATCATAATATAAGTTAAAGACCTATTTTAAATATATTGTAGTATTGGCAGAATGTAAACAACACGGGCGTTAGCTACATATTACATATATATTAAAGATTTTATTTGTACAATACTACCTTAAAAATTGAATTGTATATCCTTTAATGTAAAATGTAAATGTGTCTTCAGTCAAGTGGGGTATAATACCTCACTAATTTTTTTTAAACTTTTATTCACCAGACACCCGTTTTTGCGCAAGAACATTGAAAGAAACCGTTAAATCTGTCCCCTCGCTAGCAAGCGGACGACAAATTTTAGCGTTACGATTTAGTCCGTTGTAAGGGGTTTGTTTGTGTCCATCCAGTATAGTATAGAGATCACTGTATATATGTTGATATGTTACATAAAATTTATTCAAAACTTATAGGTACCAATATCCTAAATATATCATTTGCTTTATATAAAAATAATCACAATGTAAAATTGATGCAATAGAAATATATGATATAATTATTATTATTAAAGTTTACGGGCCCATCGGCACAGTGAAGTCATTTGGTCTGTAAACGACATTAAAAAATACAGTAAAATCCCCAAAGAAGAAAATCATAATAATTAATTCACTTGCCGAGATATGCAGGTGAAAGCACTAAAAAATATCATATTAAAATTTGTACTAAAATATAAATTTGAAACATTCCATAGGAGTGGAACTCAATAGACAGTGAGTCTAGTTTAGAATGATACACATATTTTTTTTTAAAACAGGTGTATACACTCAGTAGCGTGGCAAGGTCAGGTGGTACGCAGTACGGAAAATTTCTTGTGTTCCTCCCTCCCCCCGCACACATTGAAATTATTAAAAGAAAGAAAAATAAGATACTTACAACTGCAAGTGTTATTTTCTGGTTTATTTACTTAACATTGTGAGCATAAGCACTTAAAACCTTTTTTCCTGGCTTTGTTCTCTGCAAATTTTGATATCACATCAACAAAATCAATTCCTTTCGCTACTTTGTTTTCAATTGGCAAGATGTCTAAGCCAGAGAGCTGAGTTTGACTCATAGAGGACCTAAGATAACTCTTGATTAATTTGAATTTTGAAAAACTCCTCTCGCATGATTCTACTGGAAAACATAACGTCAACAAGAATCTTAAGGCTAAAGTATGATTTGGTACAGAATCTGAACGTTCATTTTCAACAACAAACTCTAAAGATCTTAAAGAAGACCATTCCAGAGAATCTTCTTTTGAAACTTCGGCAGTTTGTAGATGTCTTCTTAGTCGTGGAATCTCTCTAAGGATACTGTCTTCAGAAAGTTCATCAAAGTTTACGACTAAGTTTTGTATTAGCTGTGGATGTTCGTCTTCTGAAGTTGTGATCAGATTCTTGGGCTCAAGAATTTCAAACCGAGCTGATCTACTTTCCATGTCTTTGCAGCGAGTGTCGATTTCTTGATAAAACCTGTCAATGCACTCCAACATTGATCTTTTCAATTCTTCATTCTACGTGATTGGTTCATCTTGAGCCTTTTCTCCAGGCATCATTGTCTTCTTTCTGACGGTTCTTCTTTTCACTAAATGATTGTCCATCTCTTCACAAGTGTTCGTTGCAAACTGCAGTGCTATCCCCATGAACTCATTTCTTTTGTCTTTCAAAAAGATTTTGAGACTTCTCATTTTGATAACACACTTCTAAAACTTCTAAAAACTGATTCCAATGATCTGTAAGTATTTTTGAGTGTGAAATACAAAAAGCATAAAAAAAGAAAAATCACATACTGCTGGAAAAAGCGTTTGCGCTGCTCCTCTGGTTTCAACAGTTTCTGTGGGATCACAAAGTTCTTCTATGGCACTAATAATCTTCTTTAAATTAGCATGTACAGGTTTTACAGCTTCGTAGTGAGCCCTCCATCTTGTGTCTGAAAGTCTCTTTATTGTAACTCCAACATTAGTTACAATAATCGTCCATCTATGTGTGGAAACTGAGAAAAAGCAATACAGACTTTCTACGGTCCCAAAAAAAAGTTACACATTGTGAAACAGTTGAAAAAGAATGCACTCCACACAGATTAAGAAAGTAATTTGTACAAGGAACAAATAATGGTTTAGGTTAACGTTTACGAATCCTCGCCTGGACTCCAGCGTGCACTCAAGTGTTCTTTTAGTACCGGATAGGATTAAATACCACAATTCCAACTGGTGGTCAAATTGACCCAATATCAATTGTGGGGGATAATCTTCTATGGAAGAATGCTCAGAAGAATGAAAGAAAGAAAAATACTTCTGAAGTGATAAATAGGATTATACCTCATTGAAGTCCTTTAATAACTCTATTGGTATGATAACCTTGGATAGTTCTTTCTCGAATGACATCACGTCACCATTATAGAGGCATTGTAATACCTCTGACCTCGACACAATGTGATATCCAGCCCATTCTGCTCAATTCCCTTTATGATGTCTTCTGTTATATCAAGGGCTGAAAATAGCCTAGAAATGACTCCTGTACTTCTACTTTTTTTTATTCTTGATATGAATATATCAAAATATTTCACACATCTAATTAATGTGTTGGATGTCTGGTTTACTGTTAAGAAAATGCTGTAATATTTTGCTTCCTTAATATTAAACAAAATCTTTTTCTTAAAACTCTCGCTTAGACGTGTGATAAACTCGTTTTGTGTTGTAGGTGACAACTTGTAAGTATTTTGGCTGTCTGTGGCTGACCTGCCTGCTCTTATTTGATCAAGTGTTATTTTAGTACCGGATCATACTTTGATACCAGCTCAACTATATGTAGAAAATTTCCTCTGTTTTCCGATAACATATGCTCTCTGTGGCCACAGAATGCCCAACCTTAACATTGACGTCAGGAGAATGGGGTTCACCAAATGCGGCAAGCTCGCGGAATTTATCCCAGTTAGCACGTTTAAGCATCCATTGGGGTAACCGTGTTGTACTGGGAGGATCTTGAATTGGCGAAAGCAGAATGGGAAAGTGATCGCTGCCACATAGATCTGAGTGAACCTCCCAAAAGATGTGAGCAGATATCCCGGGGCTACATAAATATATGTTGATGGCAGAGGATACACCATTAAAGGTGGAAAAGTGTGTCTGGGTCCCGGTGTTCATTAACACCAGGTTTCCCGAGACAAGAATATCCTCTACCATCCTCCCACGGGCNAAGAATATCCTCTACCATCCTCCCACGGGCGTCTGTAAAATTAGACCCCCACACCAGGTTATGTGCGTTTAAGTCCCCCAGGATGATATAGGGAGCGGGAAGTTGCATAAAGAGGGCCTCTAGGCTCCTCTTTGAAACACGCTCACCTGGTGGGAGGTAGATGCAGCATACGGTTACTTCTATAGGAAGGGACACTCTGACAGCAATCACTTGGAGATCAGATACAATATTTATAGACTTATGATAGATATTGCTACGTGCAAGTATAGCCACACCTCCGCTAGCCCAATTAAATAATGGTTTGTCGGTACGATATACATCGTACCCACAAAGAATCGGGTTGTCAGTTGGGCGTAAGTGGGTCTCTTGGAAACACAAGATAGGAGGATGCAAGGAATAAATTAGTAGTTTAATTTCCTCTACACGAGCATAGAAACCCCTACAATTCCATTGTAGTAGCGACATTAAGTACAAATATAAATTTATTCATCCACGCAATCTATGTCACTATCTCTTAAAAATAGAAATTGGTTAAGAACCTTTTTAGGTCCCCTGGCCTTATCAAGTCTCTCCTGGACATCTCGTTTCAAGAGAGGCTTTTGTTTTTCCAGAAGAGCCTTGGGCATCGATTCTGTCATCAAACTCCTCCAAATCCTGCTCACCAGGATAACTGTTGGGACGAGGAGGTGTTGTGCAGTGCATTAGACCAGATCGAGAAAGAGGAATACAATCGTGTCAAGTGTTTAAACGAACTTGAGAAAAACAAAAGTTATAGCGCTGTGCTATCGGAAGAGGTCAGCAATGAACCGAACATTATTGTGCTCGAGGATGTGGGAAGAGTAAGAATGCCAGGTAAAAACTTTGGAGACCTTGTCAATAGGCGTTCTAGCTAGCGCCTCTCAGCGTGTCCTGAACTATTTTGGAGGCGACTCCTACTCATTTTCTAGATGGTAGAAGATATGATATTCTCTTCTGATGTTTTTATTAGGTAAAAGAGTGATTATATGTTTTTATTGCTATCACAATTTGTTGCACTCTAAACTCTCAACAGAATTATCTGTAGTGGTCACAAGGCCTAAATAATATTAATATTGCTGCTTGTAAAAAAAACCTCTATGTTGTTGTTGTGGTTGCAAGCTATGAATGTTTTAAATTAATTAATTGCTGATTGTCAATAAAAAGAATACTAAGAAAATGTTTTTGTTTTTTTTATTTCCTAGAACATGCTGTTTGGAAATCCATGGATATTCAAAGACAGGGAAGAGCTAGCAATATACACGTGACAACTTTGCCGGCATGAGACTGGTAGACTGGTAAGTGTTATGCTTTATTTCTTACACATGTCAGTTAATATAACGTTAGCAAAAAAAACGCTTGATTGTATAATATAAATATATTTACATATTAATGAGTAGAAAGGATAAACTAGTATATTAATGCAAACAGTTTCACTGTTAGTATAGCGTTTATAAATTAACTAAATTTGGTTTAATGTAAGGTGGCAAGATCACACACACACACGTACACAAACGCATTTAAATTATTATGATAAGCCAAACTTATATTCGCATGTATTCATATCTTAATCACTTTCATTCTGCGCCATCTAGTGAATAAAATTAATAATTATGACTTTTTCAATTTCTTGTGATAGCACGTACATATCCATATTTAATAAATGTTATTATTACTACTCATACAATAATTTGCATACGCTAATAGGGTAGGAATAATGAAGGTATTTATTAGGGGTAAGTGTACCCGCATTTGTGTGGAGAGAGTGTTGGAATTATCCTTAGTTTAATAGGGCAGTGTTCGAACTCCAACCTCCTCAACCACCCATACCAGACGAGCTCCACTTAGTTACTTGTACAGCTCACAAGACCTAAATAATATTGGTGATTGTAATTTTAAAAACTTTGTTGTTTCTATTGTATGCTATAAATGTTTTAAATAAAAAAAATTTAATCCCCTGCTGTCTCTCAATAAAATAACTAGTAAGAAAATGTTGTTATCATTATTTTTTTTTAAATCCCTAGACTATGTTGTTTGGGAATCCTTGGAGAGTCAAAGATAGGATTGCAATATACATGTGTCAACATTGTCAGAATGAAATATTAAATAACTCAGAGTAGTAAATTTTAAGCTTTATTGATTACACATGTGTAGTTAATACCTAGATAATGTTCCACCAGCAGGGATTCGATTCCGGCCTCCTACACCAGAATTAGATGATGGAGTGACCACAGGGATTCGAACCTCGATATCTGTCGCGGTTCTTGCGCTGTGACAGTACGCAACGATGATCAAGACACAATTGATCAAGTAACGGTACATTAAATCTAATTTATTAACAAAACTAAATTAAAATGTATTACTAGCCAATAGGATGCGAGAAAATAAGTAGGCTACATCCGGATGAGATTTTGTATAAGAACCCTCAAGTCATGTTCAATGTTGATTGCAAACAACAACAAAAAGTTTGTGTTTGTTCTTTCTGTCAAACAAATTAAATATATTCATACGTCAAGTCAGTGAGATACTGACCACCGGTAAAGGACTCATGTGATCTGCAGATGATCAACGTTGTCTGCTCTTCCTAGCAGAATCATACTATAGTTCTAGCATACAAATTAAATATATTCATACGTAAAGTCCGTGATCTGTCCATAAAGATTGTGTTTTTAAACTGCTCTTCCTACCAGAATCATACTATAGTTCTGTTCCATATTCTCAATGTTGTTTGCAAAAAAAAAACTATTGAATGCCCAGGTAGTACTATTTAGGAAATGACCGGCCATAGTATCTTTACAACCTATATTCCTGGTAGCTCGCCATTTACTATTTATAAACTGATAGTTCCTTTACTAGGTGTTTAAGGTGTTTAATCTTTGTGTTAGATAAATCACTATGGAGTTAACTCATGCTAGCTAGCTCATTAAACTACCACTGTAGTAACTACTTAAACTAGGACTTACTAGAATTTGATATCGTTAACTATTATTTAAATATTATTAAAGTAAATGGTTTTATGGTCTAGGTCTAGTAGTCGCGAGGCTAGATAGATGATATGTATTGTTGCCTAAATTGAAATTAATGTTAGCTTCCAATTTTTTGGCGTTGTGTTGAGGCAGACGCACATTCGCAGCGGACTGTTTAGTGTAATATATATTTAAACCTTATGTAATTCTACTATCCTTTTAAATTTAAATAAACTGATTTGTTAAACTTTTATACCTTTCTTATGTTTGTTCCTTCCCAAACCTTCAATTAATAATTTTGAAAAGGAATCCATCACTACTTCTATTAGATAGAAGAAGCGACGATTCATGCGCAGTGACTTGCGATCATTTCGCGACTTGATACATCCCTCCCTCTTGTTGTGTTTGTCTCTGCAAATTATTTTTGTCAATTGTCAGTTGTATTTAGTGGTTCTATTGATAATAGATCAAGAGCTAGGTTTTGTATTTCTCTTTCAACATATTTAAGAGGTAAGTGCAATTTGTGTTTCATATAAAAGAGATAAGTTACTATTAGTGTTATATAATTATTTCCTACCAACTTAACTATATAATTGTGAATAAGTGTGAGGGCTGCGAGAAACAAAATGTCACCGGCTTAATAATTTAGATTCTGTGGTGGCCAGGAGAAAACAAACGGCGAAAAATAATTGATTTGTAAATGTAAGCCGATTTGAACAATTCTGTGTAGCAAGATGTAAAACGGGGAAACCCCGACTTTCAAAAGCTCATTGTTTACATACATATGTATGACTATCTGTGTTTGTAAAGTGTAAAGTGTAAGCATATTTAGTAGCGTAGAGCGCAAATCTGTTGGGTAGCAGCGTAGATTTCCCACATTTATTCGTACTACTTCAGAAAAGAGGTAGGAATTTGGATGAAACAAACCTTTGTTTAGCGAGAAAAAAAACTACTGTCTTTTCTCAAACAAATTAGCTGTTGTTTTCTTAAAATTTGACGTATAAGCAAAAATGCCATCTTACTATTTGATATAATATTTGAAATGAGTTGAAATCAAGATATTGACTTTAAAATAGATTTACGAAACTTTTTTGCATTAATGTTACTGGCTAGTAGCTTCTTAAATTTTTCGGTAATAATGTTGTTACAATTTTCTAATGCAATATACAGAATTATTATTACCCTATATTTTTTCAGGTAGAAAAGATAAAAAATGGTAGACAGGAAAAAACTCTCAGGTGCTCAGTACAGAAAAATAAAAGCGTATAGAGAAATAGAACTATCCAAATTGAACGGATCTATTGAAAAATTTCTACGTCTTCCAGAGAGTTCTCTTGAAACCGCTGAGGCATCAACTTCAACCTTAGAAAAAGATGACGATATAGGCCTACCAGACAGACAATGGCATAGAAGTTAACAGCTGAGAGCAAGAAGAACACGTTGTAGTGGATACTGCAAAGGATAGCCTTGAAAATGAAGATGGTGATCAAAGTAAACGCCCGAAAACAACTGAAGAAAGTATAAAAATAGATTATCCAGATCCTGCTTCCTGGGAAGACTTACCAATAAGTGGAGACAGATTAAGTAAGAGCTCTTTTGGTTGAAAATAGGCCAAAACAAGTGAGCAAAAAATTTTAGATGAGGGAAAAAAAGAAGTTTTCAGCTGTACATTATAAAAGAAAACTCCCAAATGGAGAAGAAGTTTACCGTAAATACCTCCAGTATTCTCTATCAACCGATAAAGTTTTCTGTTTTTGCTGCAACGTATTTGGCGGAAATTCAAGTTCAAGTACAAGTCTCACTCAGAAGGGATGCAACGATTGGCATAACATATCAGCGATTCTGTCTTCACACGAAAAGAGTGTTGAACATATTACCAACTTCTATAACTGGAAGGGCCTGTATACAAGTCTAAAACAAGACGCAACTATAGATAGTTTTAATACAAAAAAAAGCTTAAAAAGAAGAAAAGTACTGGCATAAGATCTTAAAGCGTGTAATATCTCTTGTAAGAGTTCTAGGTACACAAAATTTGGCTTTCCGTGGCAGCAGTAATAAACTTCATGCTAATGACAGTGGTAATTTTCTTAAAATTGTGGAATTTCTCCCTTATTTGATCCTATTATGAATGAACATCTCAGGAGGGTACAAAATAAGGCTAGAAGACATTCTCATTATCTAGGCAACATTATTCAAAACGAACTGATCCAAGTGCTATCAAATGGTATCAAAGAGAAAATCATTTCATTGGTTGAAAAGCTAAATTATTTTTCATTCATTCTTGATTGCACCCCAGATATCAGCCGCACAGAACAAATGACCAAGATCATAAGATTTGTGGACATCGTGCAATATTCAGGAACACAGTCATTTCAGTCTTCTACCAAAGAATTACAATAAAGCAGCCTCGTGCAAATAAAATAACACTTTTTGGGATTTGTACCACAAACCGAAACCACAGGTGAATCGATGAGTCATGTTCTGATCAATCAGTTGCAAAGCTTGTCATTGCCAATTGAAGACCTACGAGGTCAGGGCTATGATAACGGGAGCAATATGAAGGGCAAGGAAATTGATCGGCATAGGAAAATTATGGATATTAATCCGTGTGCCCTCTATGTGCCCTGCAGTAAATGACGCTGCTTCGTATTGCACTGAATCAACAGCCTTTTTCGATGTTATACAACGACTTTATGTATTCTTTGCTGCGTCTCCGCGTCGATGGGACATACTGAAACATCATATACCATCTTTGACTATAAAACCTCTGAGTGATATTCGGTGGTCAAGCAGGATTGATGCCTTAACTCCCATCAGGAACAAGTTACCGCATGTGTATGTGCGTTGTTTGAAATTACTGAAGATTCAACAATCAAAGGGTCTTCTGGTATCATGACTAAGGTTGAAGCTGAAGGTCTTGTGAACATCAAATCTTTATATTTTAGTTTGTGGCAGTTGTAACATGGCACAGTATATTATTTCAAATCGAATTGACCAGTAAACTGCTGCAAGAGAAGCACTTTACTTTTGACAAAACAGTGAATGAGCTTAAAAATACAAAGGGGCATTTTAAAAAAACTTGAGGAGTTGCATGGAATTTGAAAGAGTTTTGGTTGATGCTCGAGAGCTAGCTGAAGAAAACAACGTTGAGCCAATTTTTCAGCCAGAGATAATAAGCAGGAAAAGGAAATTGTTCACTAACGATTCAGAAGATGAAACCATCGCTGACCCTAAAAAGAAGTTGAGAGTAAATTACTATTTTGCAATATTGGACACGGCAATTAGCTCTGTAAAATAACGATTCACACAGTTGAATGAAATTGCAAGATTATTTGGTTTTCTATAAAATATAAGTGACATCAAGATGAAAACTTCCAAAGAACTCATGGATTTGTGTATCAAATTGGAAACAGCTCTAACCCGGCGTAGCCCTGGAGAAACCCCATATTTTCTAAAGGTTATTGACGCGGCTGCTCTCTGCTCTGAACTTTCAGGAATAAGTAATCGAATATTTAAAAAATGCGAAACCCGAATATGTGCTGAACTATCTATGCCAAAACAAGTTAGAAAATGGTTTTCCTAATTTGTTCGTAGCTCTTCATATTCTTTTTACTTTACCGATATCAGTGGCAAGTGCAAAGAGGAGTGTCTCAAATCTCAACTTAATAAAAACCTATCTGCTCAGTTGCATGAGCAAAGAGAGACTCGTGGGACTAGCAACTCAACTTAATAAAAACCTATCTGCTCAGTTCCATGAGCCAAGAGAGACTCGTGGG
>CABFWB010009708.1:0-11901 GCA_902151455.1 Timema bartmani
GCTCGAGTTAAAATTATGAAGAAGAGGAGACTGACCTCAGTTACAAAGCGATTGCAAAGCTATTTAAAAGAAATATTGTCGTTCTGACTTTAACTTGAACTATTCCGATAATGTCAGTCAATAATTTTTAAACATAATTATTAAAAACAAAATATTATAATAAAAATAAAAATAATGTTATCCAAAATGTGCCGCCCGCTAAAGGCGGCGCCCTTAGGCCCATGCCTAGTGGGCCTATAGTGTAAATCTGCTTCTGCTGAGGGTAGTTTTTGCTAAATGGTTTCCCACTCTCCCTTCATGAAAATGAGTCACTCCATTTTTTTCAACAAATTTATACTTAATTATAATAATACTTCACCGCGTCTTACTACCCGTTCGGGTTATACGCTTAAGTACTAATTACACTAATGGGTTAGGAATTGGGAAGGTTGAATTTAGAGGAAGTGAACCTGCATTTGCGTGGAGGGAGAGTGGAAAACCATTGAGGAAAAACCACCCTCAGTTCACCCGACCGAGATTCAAACCTCGATCTCCCCATCCACGGCAGTCGAGCTCAACACGACTTGCGCGTTAGCTAACTACGCCACCGAGGCGGGTTTTATACTTAATTGGTTGCTGCACTATTTTTTTAAAATTTTTTTTATTTTTCATATATGTTTAGAGAGTTCAAAATCGATTTTTGTTTTTTAAAAATCCTCACCAGTTGGGGATGGGAGGTCTCTGTCTCTAGATGACACTCAAAACACCTCGTTCTTTGCAACTGAAAGCATTTGTTCAAAATGCTAGAACCTTTTTCATAACTGAAAAAATTCGAAAACCACTGGTACTCAGAAGAAAATTGTGATTGTTTTGGTTTATTTTTATTTGTTTTTCTGATGTATTTTTGAAATTTTATTGAGGTCAAAGTTGATTGATGAAATTTGCATTTTTTCAATTGGGGTAGAATTAACAAGGAAAGGCATGGAAAAAGTAACCCCCGCCCCCCCTCCCCTCAAAGAACCATGGTACCAGTAGATATTACCTAAGTTGGGTAACCTGGAGTGTTTTGGGCCCTTCCAATATTTTTTGGCCAATGAAAATGGGAAATTTTTGATTCTTCCATTTTTTTTAATAGCTATATTTCCAGTGGGTGACACAGTGTAATTCTGAATTTAATACCTCAAAGACTTCTTTTTGGTAAGAACATCATACCAGAATTTGATAAATTTGTTTTGCAGAATAAGGAAATCTTTTGAGCTTAAAAGTTGAGAAAATTCATGTTTTTCTGTTCATTTTGTTAGACAATTTAAACTTCCTTAGAGCTAATCTAATATTGTAGACTAGTAGTCAACTGTAAGAAAAATGTAGCTATACTGAAAAAAATCTATTGTAAAAGTAAAGACTAGTTTAGAAGTATGGGAGAGGAGAGTAAGAGATAAAACATTTCTTTTAGATGTTTTTTAAAATTAATAAAACTATTTGAAAGTGCTGAAGACAAAAAGAAATGTGATTAAATACACTACAAAACATAAATGATAAATTTTCTGAGTTATTTGAATAGAAGTCCTGTCTTAGATTGCATGACCTTATATGTCACTGCAAGCACAGTCATGTTCAGACTTGCTGACAGAAGAAAGTGTGAGCTGTGCATTCCCTGTCATAAGGCTTACCAACCCTCCCGGATTGGGCAGGAGCCTCCTGGAATTATGACTATTCTCCTGTCTCCCGGAAATCCCTGTCTGGGAGTTGGATATCTCCTGGATTTCATAAGAAACACCAAAAACCTAAATTTACAATGTTAGATGTCCAATTTATTGTACCTACCTTATTTAACTCGAGAGTTTTGACAAACTTAAATTAATATACTACCTACTTACTATTGAACCAAAATCAACATTTTTGATATTTAACTTTTACAAACGCCACTGGCAACTGGCAACACTCCGCGACCTTGTGACACTCCCCCCTACGCAGCCACGCTACAGGTATCTGACAGCTCCTTACTTACAGTTACCTTTTGGTTACTTATTTGTGTGTGTCAAGTTGATTACTTTGCACCAAATTATTCTTTTTAGTTTCATTTTATCTTGAAGAATTATTTCATACACTAAAAAAAGTTTGAGTGGACATTAATTATTACTAACCATTGAGATTTGTGAAAATGTCAAGTGAAAAGAAATGCCACACAACAATTAATAACGAAGCATATAACCCGAACTGTAGTAAGACATGGTGCTAAATAAATAAATGACTGGTTAAAAAAATTTGAATGGTTGAGGAAGAAAGGCAAGTTTGAAGGCGAGTGTAAATTGTGCATGCAGACTTTACCAGTCAAATTTGAAGGAATCAAAGCAATAAATATTCATGTGTCTTCAACAAAACTAAAGTCTTTTGCACAACAGAGTAAACAGTCACCGTTGTCACAACCCTTTTTAAAAACCTAACATCAAAGAAGATGCCTTATTTACTGCAACAGAGGTAACCGCAACTTATCATACTGTTAAAACACCATTTAAGTTACAACAGCCAAGATTGCTCTAGTAAATTGGCTAGTGTTATATTTAATGAATATAATTTCGCGAAAAAAAATGTAATGTTGTATAAATAAGGCTAGCAGTATTGTAGAAAATATTCTAGCCCCAGGTGCTCAAGAGAAACTTATCTTTGACTTAAAATAATCTCAATATTTTTCGGTAGCAATCTCCCAGAATTGCATGTTGTATAGTTAACAAGCCTTCCTTTCAATATGTTCCAGACTTTGGTATAGTGTATGTGTGATTAAGTGAAGTTAAAGATAAAGTGTTCAGTGGGTGTTAGAGTGAGTGAGGCTTGTCCTAAGACTTTTTATGCCTCAGTGTTAGTATGTATAATGGCTTTTAATGAATTTAGTGATAGATAAAAACTGTCTTGAACTTAAGATTAGGTAACTTTGAAACTATTTGTCAGTATCATGAGATGAAGTATCTAGTGAAATACACTCACGTGTTTGGCAAGAACTATTCAAATCCTTTCAAATGATATACAAAAAATCACAACAAAAGGTTTAAGAGAAATATCTTTAGATGTCGCTCAGAGCCATCCAAACTTAGGTTTAAATCCTGGTAAAAGTTTGTCTATTTATTTAAAAAAAATATACATTTGTGATAAAGAAATAGACGAGACATTCTCTTCAGTGCATGCACAGAAGATAGCATAAATGTTGCATGTGTTTCATCTCTTAAGATTCAGAAGCTCACTGCTAAAAAAAAGACCCAAAGTCATAAAAATAAAAAGTTGCAAAAGTCACTTACAGTGAAAAAAAAGAGTTTAAGTTTTGATGTTACACGTTTAAATGACTCCTTTGAAAGATGACGAGTACATGATTATCTTAAATAAGATGAAATGAATTTTAAAGAAACAACTGTCAAGGAGAAAGTAAAAATATTAAGTTAAGTTCTTGAGTCATTGTCTGTAGCAAAACCATGTCACGAATTAGGCGCCATTCAGTAATTAGTGAGAAACACAAATAATTTAGTTGAGAAGTATTATACTCTTACTAATGTAATTCCGATGAAATCCAGAAAACTTTCAGAGGAAGTGGTTGATGAGGTTGTAGCTTTTTATGAAAGTGATGAAAACAATAGGTTGTACCCTGGTGAAAAAGACTGTATTTACTGTAAGAATAAGAATGGGGTGGGGGGTGGGGGGGAAATGAATACAAACAAAAAAGAATAATATCATGGAACCTTAAATAACTGTATCTGAGCTTCTGTGCTAAAAATCCAGATATGAAAGTAGAGTTTTCAAAGTTTGCTGAACTGCAGCCAAAGTGGTGTTTTTTTAGCCAGCAACAGTGGAATCCAATCTCTGTGTGTGGGTGTATGTTGAACACCAAAACATCACATTTATGCTAGGTGGTGCTTAGCTTAATATTGTTTACAAAAGCCTACTGGATGCAATGGTGTGTTACCTACAGAGTTAAAGATGTATGTTAGGTAGCTGTGGTGATTGTCCTGGATAATAAATTACAAGATATTTGATTGACTTGGATGAGAAAGATGATATTTTTGTAGACACTGTGACATACATGAATTCATAGTTTCTCTGGAGAAGCACCGCTTCATTTCTAAAGTACTTTCTACTTACATAAAACACAAGAAGAATATTTTAGAAATTAATGAATGTAGTGATGGGTCACTCGTTAATGATTAAATAGATCTTGTTCTTGAGCTCGAAGAAAGAGAATACAGTGCATGTATTTACGATTATCTTTGGTGGCTGGCAGAAGTGATTAAAGTGTAGGCGTCAGAAAAATACTCCACTTTCTCTATCCAGCATGAATATTAACATAATTTCAAAGATTTAGAAAAAATACATTTTGGGTATGGTATGAAAATATTTTGCGTGTTCTTACTCCTGCTGAGTTGTCAAAAGCTACTGGAAGAACACAGAACAGTGAACTTGGGTTGAGCAATGAAGTTACTCAACTGTTAAAATATAAGATCAAGAAATCGACTTTAAGAAATAATTAATAGCAACCCAAAAAGAATGGGAAAAAATACATTACCAGTCAGACATGTTCCTTTTCCCATATTTATCAACCAAAAATATTGAAAGGGTTCAAAACACTCCTGTTTTATCACCTTAGGTAATATCTTCTAGTACCATGGTTCTTGCAAAAAAAAAAAAAATTGTTTCACAGTTTTGTGCCCTTCCCTATAACAATTTGGCTCGGAAATTGGAAAAATACAAATTTCATCAATCAATTTGGGCTCTTGATAAAATTTCAAAAATACATAGAAAATAAAACATAAATAAAAATAACAATAAGAATTTTCTTCTGAGTACAGTGGTTTTTGAATTTTATCAATTAGGAAAAAAGCAAATGTTTGTCACAAAAATTGAGATGTTTCGAGTGCCAACTAGAGACCTCCCCCTCTCAAAAGTTGATTTTGAACTCTCTAAACATGTATAAAGAGCTGTGCAAAAGAAAAAAAAAATGTGTGGCAACCACCCCCTTTTTGAAATGGCATGGAATGACCCAAATTTGTTTACATTTCCTTTAAATGTCCACCTTCCTCAGACCTATTTTATCTATACATAAGTTATGCTTCTAACCTAAACAGATATTAAAATGCGGTGAGAGGGAAAATTAAAATAACTGTGCAAAGATGTTTCAGTGTTAGGGAGTGTTTCTAGTTATATACAATAGTACTTATATAAACACATATATCATTTATATAAAATCATAATTTCAACTAATCCAATAGATTCAATAGTGATTAATAATAATTGTATATTTTTGTATTGATAAACGTCAGGTCGGGAGAACGCCGCTTCATAGAGCAGCTTATTGTGGTGCCCGAGAGTGTCTCTTACTACTAATTGAGTATGGAGGAGATTTGTCTGCTCGGACTAGCACTAATGTTTCTGTCATGGACGCCATATTATCTCATATTCCTCGTCCTATCAACTTTATTACAACCATTTTGGATGAAAGTATACTTCCTAATTCAGCTTCTATCAATGACCGTGCATTCAAGGTAAGATCTTTTTCTTCATGCAATTAAAGATAAGCCAATAGATGTGTAAAAAGTATTTATACTTTACTAAAATCTATTTGACAAGAATACTTTTTACTTAATTTTTTTTTTCCCCAAATATTTAACTCATATGGGTACTTACACTCCTTATATGGAAAGACACATACTTTATGTATTGTAATTTAATATTTTTAAGCCAACATTCTGAAAGTTTGATTAAAAGTACCAGCTAGTTCATTTGGAAATGAGCTATAGAGCAGAGCGCCCAACTCTAAATTGCATTACAGGCGCTTATATACACTTACCATCTCTTTATAACCAATTCATTTCCCCATTAGCAATGCCGTTTTTCTACCCAGTTCCTTTTACATTTTGTAGCTTGTTAGCTTTAAAATAGTTTTAAATGAAATAATCAGGCTATATTATATAACATTCACTGATGTGTCTTGTGAAAAAAAAAAATCATTTATGTTTTTAAATATGAAAATATATATGTCCTTGTTTCACAAGGTTCAAAATATACCATATCATAAGACTTGTTTCAATTGTGTGGGAAAGTCAATAATTTTATTGTGGCTGTAGTAATAGGCATGAAGAACACCTGAGAATTCTTAAATGTATATATTTTACATAAGATTAATTTCTTTTATGTATGGCTTGAAATATTTAAAGTAAAACATAAAAAAGATGTCATGTTAAACACTTTTATTCTTTTGATTTTACATGGTTATGATATGTTAAAAAAATTATAGAAATTCTTCACATTTATTTTTGAAAAAACTATGGGCCAACACCTCATTTATGTGTGGGAGAGTTTTGAAATTATAGAGCATGTAGCTTGACTTCAACTTTGCTCGGTCTCAAAGAGAACAGTATTGGTGTATTATTTTCTAGCGTTGAAAATTTGAGATTCAAGTCAGCTCATCCTGTTCAAATAAAAATTGATAATATAGATTACACAAAAAATGTTTAACCTTAGCCCTACATTCTGGAAAAAAATACATTTCTTTTTCTGTATGTTTCAATAGGCTAGATTATATTGGACTTTAGTAAAACATGTTAAATAGGTGAATACATATTTTATGTGCAAACAAATTAGGAAGGGAAAAATTACATACATTGCATTTGTAAATATCAAAAAAGCTTTTGATAATTTGGAATGAAATAAAACGTTTGAAATTTTGATAAAACTAGAAATCAAGTACAACAACCGAATATTAATATACAACTAAAAAATCAGACAGCAATAATTTTATATGAAGTTAACAAGCATGAAGATTGAGGAAACTAAAATAAGAAAAGCTGCTAGACAAGGGTGCAACCTATCTCTGATTATAGATAACGCTCTTGTGGAATCTCTAACAGAGGTAAAAGAAGAAATGTTGTCTGGAATTAGAATAGAACTTATCAACACACTTCTTTTGCTGCTAACATTGCTGTTTGTGCTGAAAGTGAAGAGGATCTTCAAGAACTACTGAAAATAATGAATAAAATACTGAAAATTGGATACACTATGAGGATTAACAAAAAGAAAACATAAATCATGATGGGCAGTAAAGGAGAAGTCAATCAAATGAATATATAACTAGAAGAAGTAAAGTTACATCAAGTAACAGAATTCTGCTACCTACGAAGTAAAATAACCGAAGATAACAGGCATATGTTTGGAGGGTTGCACGTTATGGATCTAAACCATATACCATTGATACAACTGAAAGAATTATTATTATTAGCACCGCGTCTTACTACCCGTTCGGGTTATACGCACTTACGCTAATGTGTAATGGTAGGGTGATTGTGATATGAAATGGAGGACCTACAGTTTAACGTGGAATCCGAACCACGGTGGAGACCTGGCATTCCTCACATTCACAAGTTGTGATTAATACACATCTTGTCAGAGGTGAAGGAAGGGTTTGGCAATCAGATAAATCTGTGCCGGGACCGAGGATTGAACCCCGGACCCTCAGCACCGAAGTCTGACACCTTACCCCTAGACCACCAGGTCACCAACTGAAAGAAGATGATTAGAAAAAATTGAAATGTGGTGCTACAAAAGAAAGATGACAATATCATGGATGAAGATGGTATCAAATACAGAAGTGCTAAGAAAAGCAAATGAAGAAAGGAAACTTTGGAAAGGTATACAGCAAAGATGAGTTAAAATGATAGTTTGATAATTATGATTATATAAAGAGATGTGGAAGAGAGACATTCAAGAGGGAGACCAATACTGAAATACATGAATCAGATAGTGAACAATGTTGGCAGGAGGTACATAGATTAAAAAATTTGGCCTAGGAGATACAAAATTGGAGAACTGCAGCAAACCAATCACAAGATTGCTGACCTAATGATGATGTGCAACAACATTTTTTTATGCCATAATATATGTGGTTGATCGGTCTTAGGCATTATAATTGCATTGCACTTCATCATAGTTGTTAATCAGGTCAGGGTTCAAATCTTTGGCAAATTCACTATCTTGAGTCTGACACTTTAGCAGTCAGCAATGCATGTGCCAACTGAACTAGGGGTCTCGGGCTCCATTCCCAGAATGATCAAAGATCTATAATTTATAAATTGTCAGCCAAGGGATTGAGTGTTGTGTTTCTTTTAGAAGTTTGTTTAAGCTACTTTTTAAGTTGTGTGTTGAGAGTTGTGCCGTGAAAGTAGATGTTAAATATATCCAATAAAATAAATATTTATTTGGGGTTGATTTTATCAAGTAGTTTTTTCCTAGCTCCAGTAAAATACTACTCTTAATAGCCTTCTTAGCCTTCTTAATAGCCTTAAGTTAATGATAACCTAAACACATGCAGCGAATGTAGTCCTAAACATGTTAATATAAATAGAACGCTACTTGACCAAGCATGATTGAATCTCCACAGTGAAAACAGTCAGGAATGTGAACTAATGATCTCTCTGAAATGCAAAGCACAGCTATTTGAAAGTTACCTAAGAAGTCTAACGCTTGTAAGTTGTTAGTTTTGTGTGTAAGTAATTATTTTGGTGTGGGCCTACAATGTGTGTGGCTGATCAGTAGGTATTGTAATTTAAATTTGATCAAAATAATTACTGACCATTAAATAAGGAAAAATTTTAATATAACCATTTTATTCAACTTTTTCCTTCTTTATTTAATGTTATTTATAATTTATTTTATGAGTGTTATTAATATAATTAGTAGTTTACAGAGATAATCAGTTAAACTATTTACAATAGACAATGAAACAAGAAAAAGACATGGTAAATTGAGAAGCAAAGAACATTAAATAGTAATGAACATTAACACTTAGGGCTATTAATGACTTATTCTATAAAAATCATCTAATAGGTTATAAATGAGTTAACTAATTGTTTAACCACGTGCATTCGCATGGATAGAGGGAAAAACTGTTTATGATCTACTTATCGTTGGTGACCTTGTGTAGTACCTATTAAAAAGGATTTAATATAATGATCATAATACACAATTGTTGACACAAACCAATCTTCAAATGTATTTGCTTAAAATAAAGGTACTTTGTATAACTTTTAAGTTTCAAATTTAACATTTTTTTTTAACATGTCTAAATGGGTAGGATCTGGCAACAGCACATTCTATAATACTTGTACTTCAATATAAGAGTGGGGTACTTTATAGACACATAGCTAGGCCCCATGATACAATTTTGTGATTACAGTATTTATATATTTAGTTATATAATATGTGGGATAGGAACAATTCTTAATGAAATTTTTTTTTATTGTTATCAGATAAGTTCAAAAATTATTAAGATGTAGAGAAAAACCTCATCAATACTTTCATACATAAAATAATAATAATAATAATAATAATAATAATAATAATAATAATAATAATAATAATAATAATAATAATAAAAACTTGGGGAAAAAAAGTTGATGTCTTTCGATACCAGCACCTGTTGTAATCACTCACTTTCTTTAAATATGAGTAGGGTATAAATACTTTTTTTCTGATACTAAAATTGAGTGAAGTATCAATATTTATTTTTTGCTGCTGCTGCATCCCTAGATGAGCCCATAAAATAAGATATATACTTCATTCATCCTGAAAGGTAGAAAGTTTACATTGCATGGTTACACTATGGCGTAGATTATAAGATAGGGTCATTTAAATAGTTTTAGATGGCCCAGTTCCAAACCATGCCAATTCAAATAGACAAAATTGAACTAAGGGCATTTATGTATTGACACATATTATTTCAAAAATTCTAAGCAAGTAAACTTTAAATATATAGGGTAAATATTCTATACTACCTCAATGCAAAACCATGACAAGTTCGCAGAATTAAAATTGTTAATTCATATATTAACTGTAAACATTCTCAAAATATTATATATAGTTAAAACACGAAGCTCTTAAAAACAGTGCTACCTTTAGAAGTGCAGTTGCTACCCCTATTATCTTATTTTAAGGTAGTGTACATGGATATTATTAAGGAAATAGGTGAGTTAAAGGGAGTATTTAAAACACCCAGCAAGAAATATTCTAATTGGGCAGTTTATTAAACACATCAATATGAAATAAGCTGAGAATACAAGGATTAAATATAATTTATGTATTGAACAGATCGAAGTGAGGTCATTCCATGAATATATAATGACAATAAGAATTAGGTTGATATCCTTTTAGCAAAGACAATAATGAATTGGAGCACCTATAATAACTGCTCAGAGGCAAACTTAGTTAAATTACTACCAAATAATCTAAGTGATTAACATTAAGCTAAATGAATAGTTGGCATTTTGATTGGAATACAATATCCATTGATGAAAGAAACAGAAGTTGTACCTTAGTACTTAAATATTGGCATATGCCATGCCCTTAGTGGTAGATGGGATAAATGAACTTAACTGATAAGGTGACAACCCCACTAACAGTAAATAGGCAAGATCATACTATTAATTAGGCTATAAGGACCAGAAAAAGTAACGCGGTCATAGCAAGAAAACTAGTCCAATCAGGGCTACATAAGAAATAGGAGCTTCCACTTATGCTTATTCCCAACTAGGACTTTAAGCATACCAAAAATACATACTGCCAAAGTGACCACCACAAGACCTGCAGCTCGAGCATAGATCTTTTCATTTGGAGCGCCATATGCCATGATGGGCATAAGCATGATGGCCATTTTCTGACGCAACATCATAACTGTGAGCATGGAACTGGATGTCATAACCGCTATGGCGTGTATGACGTGTAAACTTTGATGGGTGCTAATGTGTGAATAGAGTGAGTTGGCAACCATGATAGCTGGTTTAGCTATGTATATGACAGGGTTAGTAGCACCATGAAGTAGTTGAACACTAATCAAAATATGTATTATCTTGATGCGAGTTTCAAAACATTGCCATGTGAGTTGCAATGAACTTGATGAACATAAATAATCTTTATTCTTAATATTTTCATTTTAAATCATAAAATTATAAAGTTAAATATAGTTATATTAACACTAAAATGTATTTATATTGGTTAAGGTAATGACCCTAAATTATAAAAAGAATATAATGAGTTTGATAAATTTTATGAGGTGTAATTATAAATATTTTAACTATAGGTAGTTATGAAAACTATATACGTTATAGATACAGTATAAAGAAAAGCTAGTAGCTAATGATTTAACAATAGGCTTATATCAAATTCAGTTTTCTACTAAAAGTAAGGTTATATAGTGTATTCAAAATTTGCTTTACTTCCTCCTTTAAGTATGGGCAAAGATAAATATTAGTAGACCTAATCATCCCTTTCTTAATGCATTCACAATAATTTGTATCAATTTCAGTAGTGTACAGTGGCGTGGCGTCAATGGACTAGTAGGACTAGGCTAGTCCCCAGACATTTTTAATTTATTTATTTTGAGTTAAATTTTAACTGGAAATAAAAGCATCAAATAAAATACTAGTCTCAATTTGTGTCACAATACTCAACGATATTCTAGCTATTTGTGCGCTGCCCCCACCCCCATTCCCTCTCTAAAATGACAACACACTAACATCAGAAGCGCTGTCACAATACTCAATGATATTCCCGCTACTTGCGCGGCCCCTCTCCCCTCTCTGACCTAGCATCGGAAGCGCTCGAGTCTTATTGGCTCTCCCCGGGTAGAGGACCAGTTGAAGCCATCCTAGTCCGTCTGTATAGAAAGATATATGCTAACACTTGGCGTTCTGTCACAAGGAAATGTATTTTTTGTTTGCTTCTTATAAGTAGTAGTGTTGTGATTGTTAAGCTGATGTAATTGTTCCCATTGATGAAAGAGATCTTGTGAAGTGTTAAAGTGTTCGATTGTCAGTTTAGTTTGACATTGTTTGAAAGTGTGAAATATGGAAGGGGACTCGGATTGGGAAACTGTTCCCTCACAACAAAGCTTGG
>CABFWB010009709.1:0-11897 GCA_902151455.1 Timema bartmani
GGACGCCCGGGTGCAATAATTGTGGGAGGACTTCAATTATAATATAGTGCCAATACTGTGTTGCTAAGCATTCAAGATATCCTCAACTTATAAGTTACCTAATCAAGTGTATTATGTTAAAATTAACATTATTAATTCATGATATCAACGGCGTAGGCATAATCTGCGATAGATTAAATATCTATGAACTCAACAACATAAAAGTGTAATCATTTAGTACCTACTCTATACCTTCACTAATTTAGCGGCCAGAAAGGGAGTTCTAAAAAAGTATCATACCAATGTGAATAAAATAATATCATTGTGTTGTGTAGGAAAGGGCGAGTAGGTTGGACAGGGAGGAAGAAGGAAGGACCAAAGCAGTCAAGTTTTTAATGAGCAAAGCCTGATTAGTTGGCTCTAATTTGTGCTATTGAGCATTATTTTCAGAGGGCTACCCTAAATTAAAATTAAATGATAAATATATAGGGAAAATAGTTTGGTCATAGATTCTTGATATTATCTAGGTGGGTAAGAAATATTAATAAATTCTAAGAGTTTAATTGACTTGACATTGGCAGAGTAATAGGTTACTTCAAAACCAAGTGTACTAATTCTAACCTTCACAAGATGAGCCTGGATGTCATGCATGGTAATATATACAGTCACATCGAAGGGGCGGTACTGTCTAGGATCAAATCCTTTGCCTTTGTTGGATTCTGCATCATCAGAGCTATGATCACCACCTATTGAACCTATTGTTGGGCTAGACGCACGGCTTTGTTGCATGTCTGTGAAACTTTGATCTTCACCAAATATATTTTCCTGCAAAAGAAATTTAAAAATTATGTATATTATATCTTTAAAAAATTTCTTAAAACATCTACAGGATGACCAAGATGTCCCCATACCCCTAACTCTAATCAACATGTTGCTATTTGACTAAGCAGTTGGTTGGCAAAATTATCTATCTGGCTCTTGGCTTCTGTTTGCAATACTGCTTCCAATACGACATAGTTATCTCACTCACCCACTCCAGATATTTAAGTGTAGCATGGCTGATGTAAGTGACAATAACAGTGTTGAGGAAAGTGGTTAGTGACATGTGTGTGGGTTCACATATGACAATACATTGGATAGACAATAAATGGAAGTGTTTCAGGATCAATTTAATAAGATAACACCTCGTAAAGTGACAATTTTTTATTGTGAAACGCGTGCATTTGCTTCAGGAAGTGTTACAAACTGGCCGCGTAGTGGGTGAAAGAAGACGCGATTGGAAACACATGCGCCATCACTAATTTGATTACAAGATTTCCAGTGAAATCAACTTGTAAAAGAGTGGCTAAACTTCAGGTACTGATCGAAAATTCAAGATATATGAAAAAAGAATCGAGAGTTAGGTTGTTTCTTCTTATGTTCGTCAATGTATTATTGGATGGCGAGATGGAACTGAGCACTGTAGACTGCAGTGCTCTGATAATACAATTTCCAAATGCAGTGTCATGAAAAAAGGTTATGTTTTTCGGTGAATGTGAAATCTATCTTAGTTCAGGAACCAGAAATGTTTACTAAAGTGGTAAAGAGAGTCCTCATGTATGGCTCAAAATAAAAATGTGTAATATAATCAAATGTTAAAACAAATATCTCTAGGAGTACGATGATTTCTCAGCCACCTAGCACACATATATATATATATATTTATAAAATTTCCTAATGTGTGTTTTTCTTTCCACACCCTCCAGAAGCCCCTTGATGACCTTGGAAGATGAAAATTTGCACACTTACAGGATAGACCCCATCCTCAAACAGCACGAGACAGAACCTAATTAAGCTGGATTTTCTTGTTATTACTCTTATGTAAAGATTTCTGATACTTCCCAATATATATTTTCTATTCTTATGGTGGGGATCTAGGGAACACAAGAAAAGGCCGGTGTTTTTTAAAAAATATTTTTTTAGCAAAACATCTTTTTGGTCAAAATGAATAAAATATCTCTACAGTACAAACTTAGAGTTTAATTTTCCTCAAATGATGATATGAACCGTTCTTGAATATCTGTAATTAGCAGAGCAGCATAAGATGACTAATCATGTTAAATGAAAATAGAAGTCATTAAATTTTAGGACACCTTTGACAGATACTCAACAACTGTTGATATGTCCATGTGCAGAAAATTAAACTCTAGCATATGTTTGCGGTGAAGAAATATTTAATTTATTTTGACCAAAAAAGTTTTGATATAAAAACTGCAAAAACACTAACCTTTTTCCGCATCTCCTACATACCCATTTTATTATAATTGAGCCCTCGAAGGCTAAAATACAATTTATAAACTTTCAATTCTAAAGTGTGACTTTTACAGACCAGAGATTGAAGAATTTGCAACTTTAAAAAAAAAGCTTTTCACTTGTAAAGTTAAACAAGTGGAAAAGTTTTACTTTGCAAAAATAACCTTTAGGTGCAAAAAACTTCGCAATAATGAGCCATATAGTAGCAAAACTGAAGGACCAATTTCCAAATCAAGGCTAACTTGATCTGGCGACAAAGAAGTGGGATCCAACTTCTGTGATCCATCCTGTAACAAAAGTCAAATCAAGTCATTAAAACATTATTTCCCTCCTCAATATAAAAAAATTTCTTAAGTAGAACATTCAAAAACTAGAATTTTAAAATATTTAACAATGATGAATAACTTAAAGTTGAAACTTAAAGACAAATTCATTTTCTATATTAGAAAATTAAAAATTATCTAACTGATTTTTTCAGGTTATTTTCAAGATAAATTGAGATTAAAATATAAAATAAATGTCCAAATAAATATAGGTTTAAAATTTGGTGTTTTCCAGATTGTGACATTATCCGAGTATAGGTGCCAACACATGAAGGGAAAAAATTAGTAGATATAATAATGAGCCCTAATATAATAAAAATACTTGTAAGACTTGATTCCTACACAAGGATATGGAGTCATATCTGAATAGTTTGTGTATTTTCATCTCACATCCTGCAGCTTGGCCTGTCTACAAGATTCTGCCCGATCAGGATCATTGAATGATATGCCATGATAGAAGGGGTGTTAAGAAGGAATCAGATTAATCTTACAATAATTCAAGTAGGAGCTGGCATGTTGTGGTGACGTTATTGCTTTCCCCGACTTTTTTGAACCTTCATCAGTTATATCATTGGATTCTGTTATGGATCTGTTACTGGGATACTTGTGTAAATTGTTATAATTTTTTTTGTTTATTTATCATGTGTTTTTTTTAATCTATTTTGAAGTTGATTCTTGTTGCCATGGAGCTATATTTTCGCAAAGAGTCTGGTTATTATTATAAATTATTTGTCAGAGTTTTAAATAAAATTTGTAAGTTTTCTAAATTTCATGTTTTGGTGAGTTTATTATTTTCATGCTATGCCCTTTTTTTACACAAGAATTATATTCAAGCGAATTTGTGTTTGACAGTTTTTGGGAATCCTGTTTAATAATATTAGATGGTTCTAAAGTGTAAAAATACATAGAACAGAGTAAAAGTATATTGTATAGATATTGTCATGAATGTTTTAGATTTATTTTAGACAGTGTTCAAAGTTTTTAGCTTTTGTTTTGGTTATTTTGCTTGTAGCATTATAATTTTTGTTTGAATGTGCCTTACTTTGATTTAACATAAATCTTAAACACCATACTAAAATAATATCATCATCATCATCATCATCATCATCATCATCATTATTAGCACCGCATCTTACAACCTGTTTGTGCTATACACACGCTAATGTGCAATGGTAGGGTGTTTGTGAGATGAAATGGAGGAACTATAGTTTAACGCGGGATCCGAACCATGGTAGAGGTCTGCCACTCCACACATTCACAAGTTGTGATTAATACACGTCTTTTCTTAGGTGAAGGAACATACCAAAATAGTTTGTTTTTTTCACTTTTGTAAAATTACCCCATTAGTTAAGGTACAAAAATATAAATCTGTCTACAAATTTAACTTTTTCATACATACAAAAAAAATATTATTATATGACCAACCAATTGCTTATGTTTTTCATAAATACACATTATAACAAATTATGTATATTATATATAGTATTTATAGTAGCAAAAAATATATGATAAATTTTGATTTTAATATTTATAGTAAAAACAATTAATTAATAAATAATGCCATAGAATTGTAAAAATAGTTATTTTTGTACATATTACAGAAAATTCGATGGAGTTGGTAGCTAAGTATGTGTGGCTGGATTTGCTAAAATGTTTTATTCTATTCACCCACGAATAATCTTTCAATTAGGTTTTCATAAGAAAAAGATAAAAAAAAAGCATGATTATTTCATGAGAGAGTAAAATAAAATTTAATTAAAAGTGGTATTTATGAAGGGTGTTCGATAAGTAAGTTTCCTGAACCTTGTAAATGGACACAAATATATTCACAGATGAAATATGCATTAAAAGTTAGCCAAATATTTACTAAAAATCTTCTGATAGTCATTGTGGCATGACCAGCTGTTGCACATGCGCACTGAGCACCTTTACTGATAGCATACAGCTCGTAGTGTGGCCGCCCTATAAAGAGACGGACCATATGGCTAACATTCTAAGAAGGTGAAGCCACCATCAACCCTGAAAGTTTTATGAGACATTGAATGGACTGAAATTTTCTATCCTTTGCAATAACCCCGACTTCCTTAAAACAAATGTCATTCTGCTCGATGACGATGCCCACACACTGTAAAATTGACACAAACAAAGATTACAGAATTCGATTGGGAGTGCCTTGATCAACCTCTACTCTTTAGCCTTGACCTTGCTCCCTTTACTTCCATTTGTTTCCTGAATCAAAGAAGTATATGAAAGGTTAGCGTTTCTGAAACAATATGGATGTTGAAAAAGCTGTGCTCGACTTCTTCCATAGGCAGAGCGCAAACATTTTCCACAGAGGGGTTTAAAAAATTGATGCAACATTGGGACATGTTTATGAATATTCAAGTTTATTATGCTGAGAAGTAGATCAAGGACATTGCTAAATTTTAATGTATATTTAACTTATGAAAATCAATTGCAGTCAGTTTACAAGACCAGGGAAATGTGCTTATTGAGCACCCCTCGAATATTCAGTATGCAAAAATTAATTATGATGACACCCCAATTTAATATGATTTAAATGGCATGGGAACCTGAGACCAGTTGATGCAAGCTGGCTTGCGGCATCGGGGTATTCTCATGGGAGAAAGTAGAATTTCTTCCTTCTCAGGTGTAGTAATATCAGCTTGAGGGGATGGCCCCAAAGGCGGTATTGGATGGTATATGTAATTTATGCAAAGTGCCACAATAGGTACTGCCCAGCAGTCTACCCAACCATTTCTGTAATACAATAAGATTCTCAGTTACTTCAATAACAATTGTTGTGATAATGTTAAGTTAGAAAACATATATATTTGTATGGCGACAATAGTATTTAGCTCTTTTAGTTTGCTGAAAACTTTTTCTTGAAAACTCAAATTATTTATATCAGTATGTTGAAGTAATTATCAGACATTATATATCTTTAAAGAAAACCTCTTTTCACTTACTTTTATATGTAGTTCTTAAAAATTCATCATAATGTTATAGATCTAGATGACATTAACCACCCAAGTTTACTTGAATGAAAGCTCAAAAATTTACTAGAAATAGTCTCTAATGTAACCCTACACTAACAGCTTGCAAGTGTCACTTTGGATAGCTGTAATTAAAACATATGGTAGTGTATTAATGTCACAGCTAGCCACAGTAATTTAGGCAAATAATAATGTTTCAGATTGGATAAAAAGAATTATTAAAAGTAATGAGATAGTGTGAGAAAACTTAAGTTGACGTGATTTTAAATGTAAAATATAACATGTAATTAAAAAAATTCTTATTTATAACAAAACCATGGTCTTTTAGAAGTGTTGGCAACCCAAAACCTAAATATATTATTTTTCAAACGTCATTCATGTAAAAAGCTATTGTGAACAGACTCTATATTCAAGTACATCCTTTGGTGTTAAAGCTAGCTTTTAATTATTTTTAACTATTTTTTTGTTTGGTAATCATTAGGGCATTCTGGATTAATAATATTTGTTCTAAAATAAATATTGTTTGTGACCCTTGTTAATATTTGTGTTTCTATGTAAAATACTGTTGTAACTTATTTATTAAAAAATTAATATATTAGGAAACCCTCAATAAAAATGGATAAAAAGTTAGAGCTGTACAATATATTTTGTACAAATAGTTGTTAATCCAGATGGTTTCACCAAAAAAATAATTAAGTAAAAATTCACCAGCATCAGGAGTCACATTATCAAGGTGTTGCTCTTCCAATTGACTGTAGTGCCAGGTGTCACTTTGTCTAGACTGGATTTCCAGTGATCAGGAGTCTGAGGTTAAAATTCTGGCTGTGTGAATGCAGTGTTTTTAACTTTACCTCCAAACAAATGCTAATGCCTTTACTCTGAATTCTACTTTCATAATTTCTCCTTAATAAGTGTAAATATGTAGATATCAAGAATGGTTAAAATGTAGTACACACAACATGGTTACTAGACAGTTGCTTAAACATCATTAATGTGTTCTGTGGGGAAGGAGTATTTAGGAATATAAACATACAGGATCTACTTAAAGAAGTGTAGGGGTTTAAAACACATTTAAAACATTAAAAATGAATAAAAATTGTAGATGAGAAAATGTCAATTACCAATCCGAGCATCGGCCAACTATGGCATAATCGGTTAAGCCAAAGATCAGCATTTGGACCTGATTATTAATAACGATCTTTTGAACTGTGTAGGTTAGAATTTAGGTAGTGATGACTCATCAGTTTTAGGCTAAGTAGCAAACAACATGGTCCTTAGAACCTTAGTGATAGGGAAGCAATTTCATTGACAGTGTAAAGGAGGAGGGGGAGTGGGGGTTGTTTACTGGTCGTGTTTAAAAGGACCGAATGTGGTGACTCATAATCCGTGGCTTGCAAGTGAGACAGAGTAAGAGAGATATATTGTTTGAGGGTCGAATTCAATGACAACACTCTGTGAGCAACAGACAATAAAAATAGGAAGTGCAAAAGAATTAGAGGGTAGATTTAAGGGATGACAATACCAACAAAAATTCAACCATAGTTCATGACAAATGCACTGCTCAAATAATGTTTCATCTTAATTACTTATTTTATTATAGTTTATATATTTTATAAATACTAATAGGTTGCCATGTTTAATGACTTTAGAATATTTATTTTCTTCATTTATCCTTATTGTTTGGTTAAAATATATTATTTAAAATATAAGAGTAATAATTGTTAGCTACTCTTCATAGAAAAGATTAAAACCAATAAACAGAATCTTAGCCTTTTGAATAACTTTGTGCTAGTTTTGAAATAACGATTAATAATTTTTGCTAACAGTTGTGAATTTTGGATTCTTATCAATGAGGTCTAAAAGACTTAACTACATTGTGCTTGTGCCTCCCCCTTTCTCAAAAAAGTGCCCAAAACCACAGTTTGTATTGTGATTATTTTGTTATTTATTAATGTTTTACTCAAAATTTAATGAAAAAAATTTTGTATATTCAAAAATGTATGTGTGTTGTTTTGTATATCATAGCCCTACTACCTGTGTGTTATTGTAAAGAAAATAATCAAAGTGATAAAAATTGGCCTCAATGACAAAAGGGTGTATCGGTCCAGCCCTAACAAATATACATAGATATACAAGGACATTTGTTTCCTGTTTGTTTTAGGTTATTATTTAGACATTAAATTTATTAATAATGAGATGGGCAATTTACTTTAGAAACAAATAATCTAATATTGCTGCTCAAAGAGCATTCCATTGTGAAAACAAAGTAAAAATCATCCCAAAGAAGCAAATTATCCGTTGTTGTGTATAATCATTTTGAGTGTATGGTTTATGGAAAGACAGAAGAACAGGCAGACCACGAACACTAAGAATGTAAAAAAAAACATTGAAACAGTGTGCCAAGACATCTTATGAAGTTCACAGAAATCTACAAGGTAACTTCCCTTAGAAATTCAGATTGCTAAAACATACTTGAAGCTCATTATGAAATAGGACGTAAAGTGTCACCGAAACAAAATTCATCTTGTTTTTACTTTTATTTGTGCTCTATCATTTTATATATTTACTAAATAAATAGTAACTACACACAAGTTAAGAGTTTATATTGAACTAAATCATACATTAAACTTCACCATAGAGTTTTGGTTTGAATCACAGCTTCATAAAATAATTACTAACGAGATTTCAGGTCTACCTTATCTTGTTTGTTTTCTGGTGACGAAAAGATTGGGTTGCAATTACTGACTTAGTGTACTGAGGGTGATTTTTCCTACATGGCTTGACTTTCTTTCTTCATACAAATAAGGATGCGTTTCCTCTAAATAATACCTTTTTATCATCCCTATCCCATTTGTGATAATATGTAGATGGTTTGGACAGGTAGTAAGACATGGTGCCCAGAGATATTAAAAAATAAACGAGTTAAAGAATAACTATACAGTGTGTATTAAGCAAAATATTATTTTAAGGTACAAACTTTTTAATATAAACCATTTATGAAGATTTTGTTTTTATTTATATTCTTAATTTATGTCTTAAGAAAAGAATTGAATGGTACATTTTCATTTATTGGAGGTGTTTAACACGCACTTTCTGAACAGACTGATTATATCAGCACACAACTTACAGATTAACTTAAATCTCAAACAGACAAATCATACAGCCCCTGGCTGTTAATTCATCACTGTAAGAGGGTAAACCCATATTTCACCAATAATAAATTTTTCAGCAATGCCAAAAATCGAACCACGGACCCTTAGCTCAGTAACCCGCTAACGACTGATCTAAAGTGATAAGACGTTCAAGATTTTGAATTTATATACAAGGCTACCTTAAAAAATATTTTAAATGACCCTGGGCACAGGATGAATCGAATCAGGATATTTCAGAATTTATTTTTCGTGCACTAACCCAAAGGCTCCAAATTTGTTTCCCGTGTCTAAATATCATTTTTAAAACACATATTTAAAAAAATTCTTGGGTTGTCAAATAATGTGTACCAAATGTTAATTTTAAAATATTACAAATAAATTGGTAATTGAAACCTGATAAGGATTACTATACTAAAATGAATGGCATGTAGATATTTACATTGTTCAATAAAATATATAGCACAAATAGTACATTCATGACCTTAGTTTACTTGGATGACAGCTCAAAAAGTTAATAGAAATAATCCCTAATGTATCCCCACGCCAAGAGTTGACATCTGTTTGGATAACTAAAGAAAACATATGGAAATAAATGAATGTTAAGGTCGGGCACAAAGCTTATTTATTGTTTTATTCCACTTGAAAAAATTACTATTCACAGCACTTTTACAAAAGGTCTAACAAATATAGCTTCAAAATGGCGACCTTAAATTTAAACCATGTGATTAATCATGAGGGAAACAAGTTATTTACAATGATTCATCCATGCAGTGGATAAAAATATTATATTCAGTTAAATATTTTGAAATACATTAAAATAATCATAAAATAATTTAATCCAATGCCTGTATTAAAAGGGATTAATGTTTGGACTATATTACAGATAATAGATAACATTCCAAAAGGAAGATGAAGTACTTTTAATTATGTTTAAAATATTGTTTCGATTTGGGTAAAAATAAATTATTTAACGTAATGAAATAGTCTGAAAAAACTTAAGATTACATTTTTTTTAATGTAAAATATAACATGTGATTAAAAAACTAACATTTATAGAAAAACAGTTATCTTTTACAAGTATTGGCAACCCAAAACCTAACCTTATGATTTTTGAACTGTCATCCAGGTAAAAACCTATCATCAACAGACTATAGTCACACATATAATAATATTTACTAGGCCTTTTTTTATAAAAAAAAATTAGAAGCATCATAAAAGTGAATGTTATACTTTTTATAATTTCAAAAAACCAATAAGAAATGAATAGTAAAGGAAAGATTAATAGATAATTTATGAGGATAGCAAAGCAAATAAAATTAGGCGTTTAATATAAACTCATACTTTTCTCAAAAATCATTTTGGCAAAATATTTTAGAATATATAAATAATATCACCTCCTATGACAAACATTCCTCCATTTCCTTGGTCCATTTTGCTTATGTTTTACTACCCCATCTCGACATAATATTTTTGCATTAGAATCAAGAGCGAGAAGGATACTATGGCTGGAGCAAACTTCAGGTAGATAAAAGGTTAAATCTACACTTTCACCCTATAAAACAAACACATGAACAAATAAATGAAATGACACAATTGTAAATACTTTCTCATAATGTATTTTATAGTAATAGGAAACAATATTTTCATAAATTAATGTTTATTAAACTATTCTTAACCCTCAAGCTGGTATATTTGACATGAGCAGGTTATTTTAAACCCCAGTCAGTTTTCACTTAACTATTAACACATGTGTGAATTAAATAATTTGTTTTATTTTTTATGTTTTAATTATTCACATCCCAGTAAATATAATCAAACTAATTGATAGGTAATATTTATTATTGTGTTAGTAAATATAAAATGTCATAATTTATTACATTGAGCTATTTCTAATCATGATATAATTTTATAATATTTTTAAAAAAAATAGTTTTTTATATTGCTAATTGGTATTTAGACAAATACAGTGGGAGAACACATACAATACAAACATATTTTATAAATAAAAAAAGGTAAAAAGATTATTTTTAAATAAGGAACTAAAATTGCCCTCGGTCCTTATCAAAAATTCCTGCAATATTTAAACAAATCCTGCGGGAGGCATAATCCAAAGTGGGTAATTTTTTATTATGATAGAGCTTTGTTTAACCGAAATCCAGGTTAACCAATTTTTATTATATGAGATATGCTATCTATGTATCTACAGCATACTTACCATAAGCTGGTGTTAATACTGTCAAGGGTGTGGGTATGACCAAGGCTAGTAACCTGGTCTACTCTAAGCTAATTACTAAAAGAGACTGTAAAACATTAACCCGGGATGACAAAAGCTATGATGGGCAGCTGAGGTTAAAATTGAAATGGTTGACAAGTTGGCGAGAGCGTGGACTATTGGAACGTGGAATGTGAGAGGGTGTGTGGTAAAGATAATGAACTGTTAGAGGAAATGATTGGAAGAAAAATTGATATTGTGTGTGTATGTGAAACCAAGTAAGAAAGGAAAGATGTCTCGATGAAGAGTGATGATGGCCTGGCATTGTAGTCAGTTGTGGATGAATGGGTAAGGGGAAGTCAGAGATTAGGTTAAATCCTAAGACCAACAGCTATGTTGTGTGTGAGAACTATGAGTTGGTGTCATCTAGACTTCTATAGGTACATATGAGAATAGCCATTCATAGAATTATGCTGGTTGCTGGTTATACTTCAGTGGAGGGTGAAGACAAGAATGAGAGAATGGAGTTTTGGAATGAGCTTAGTGAAGTCTTGAATGCATGTGAACCGGGTGAAATAATTATCTTGTTAGGAGATTTTAATGAATGGGTGGGTACTCAGAGAGAATTCAGAGAGAGTGTTAGGAAGGTATGGGATGACTTGGTAAATGAGATTGGTAATGAGTTGTTGAGTCTGTGATTAGAATAAAGGTTTATTTGTGTCGAACACATGGTTTGAGAACTTAGATATTCACTTGTATACATGGCAAAGGGGCGATTCAAAAATGATAATTGATTTTGTGGTGTATGATTAAAGACTTGGAAGTTTAGTAAAGAATACTCGGGCTGTGTGTAGAGCTGAATGTGGAACAGATCACTTCCTAGTGATCTCAGTAGTTGAATAAGATAGGGTGTGTGCAAGGCCGTAGCCAGCCAATAATTTCA
>CABFWB010009710.1:0-11894 GCA_902151455.1 Timema bartmani
CGTACCAGTCTCAACTGAAACAAACTCTCCAAATGGAAGCAACATTCGTTTATGCGACTGAATGGTTGGTCTGTGTTTCATATTTTCTTTTGATCTTTATCGCCTCGAACGGATACATGCGACAAACAACAATAACTTGTATTTATTGCGACAGCAACATAATACAACACAGAGCAATTTACATTAAAAAAAACCGCCAACTTTCCATTGGTAACCGTAATCCTGTTGCTAGAAGTTGTTATATGTTTCTCCAGTGGAGAAAATACTTTATAAGTGACGAGTTTTAATCAACAATATTACTATAAAAATAAAATTCTGTCCCTAGCCATAATCTTGACAGATAAATCACATCATTTATTAAAACACGGGAAGTTTTTTTTTTAACGTAAGGCATTACTGACAGGGAGAGATATTATATCCGGTTTGGTCACCTTTGTGTAGAATATTTGCTGCTCTGGTGACATAGAGCGTTACCCAGGGTACACCTATGGAGGTTGTCTACACGTCGTACCAGCAATGAGATAATGTGATGATAGTGAATATGGAGGTGGGGGCTATTGGAGAGTCCTTAAACCTAACGTAAGCCTAAATTTACCAACCTCTGGTGACCGTTGAGATAATTCCCCTTAAGAGAAAAATACCCAAGGCACCAGCCGGGAATCGATCCTGGGACCCCTTGGTTCGTAGCCAGGTGTACTGACCACTACACAAAATGGCCGGATATACTGAAAGCGAAAACAGCTGTTGGCTCAATTTACACAATATTCATATTCATGTCATTTTTTGGACGTGAGCGTTATCAAAAAATAATTGTGTAAACCTTTTAATTACTAGAATTTGTTGCTGCAACTGTCTGACACATATTTATTTTATAAAACTTAGTAACCGTAAATATTTTCGGCCAAGAGATTAAGATGAATTTTTGACGTTTAATGTGTTCCTTAACAAAAAAAAAATATATAAACATAAATTGATTTTACAGTTTTGTACAAAACTTTTAAAATAACACTAAAAAAATACTCATGGCGTCAGCCCACAAGCAAGCCATACCAACCGTCGCATGCTAGCGAAGATAGTTCTAACATTTGAAGAAAGAGGCTGTCATGTGGCCCTGCGGCCGTTAATCTCAGTTTTATAGATTATAGCCGCTATTTATGTATTCAAGTATCTACTCTTTTGACCTCACGAGGATGATTTGACCCCGTTTTAGACCCATTGCTCCGCAGAAAAAAAATTGGAAGGTCTGGAAATCGAACCCGGTACCTCTGAATCTGTAGCCATGAACTCTGACCACTAGACTAAACAAAATAGGTTGGTATTTTCTTAAAGATTCTCCATTCGCCATAAAATCAAGGTATAGAATGTTAGAGAGTGTGTACTCGCATTTTGTTTCGGCATTTGCGTGGAGAGAGAATGAGGAAATACTTTAGGAAATACCACCCTCGGTACAACCGATAGGGATTTGAACCTTGACGTCTCCGTCCCCGATAAACCAGTACAAGTGTGACATTTAGTAAGGGTGTCACCCGATGCGGTTGCGTCGTGAAACCCAATCTGTGAATCGAGAGACCAGTGGAGGAGTGAGGAAAGTGGAGGAGTGAGGAAGGAGGGGGAGTAGAAAATGTATCAAGATATACGCAAATAATGATTTAATTTACCGTTTATTAATATTCTTTCATACAATCTGACACCAGCACTTGACAAAACTGTCTTATAACTACTGTACTCTACCAATTTGGTATTCGGTAGACCGGTAGAAATTTCTTTATTCTCGCCCAAATATGGCAAATTTTAGAACCAAACAAAATAGAGGAAGAGGGCAAAGAATGTCAGAGATGGAAATACAGAAAACAAAACCTCATAATTAAAAGGGAAGCCAGAACACATGTTTATTTCATAGAAGAACGGAAGCACAATCATAAAGGTGTCCTAGAACAGTATTTAAATTACATCAGGAAATGAGACAGTATTCTAACCTCCTCTTCCAGAAACATCACAGGCAAGGGTTTGTTCTAATATCGTGTGACGTCAGATCTAGCGTTAACGTCTAATTATACCAAACATCCTCCCGAGGAAGTTTCGAACCTTCTGAAATATCAGAACCCTTCGGCGGAAACATTGAAAGACAAAGAGAGAAACTGGATGGAAAGAAGGTTTGAATGTATAATTCTCTACTTTATCATGGAGAGAAAGTATTGTGATCATGATTATTTTTAACCTCAACTGGATATTGATATTTTATGTTCCTACAAATTCAACTCTGTATTCAACTAAGGAATATGAAACTTTATACGGTTAAATCCACGAGTTAAAGATCATTTCAATCTTCTAAGTTTCAAGAGTTCTGTACACTTGATTGTACAGGGTGTTCCTCTCGTCGGCCCCCGAGTTTCCCTTATTACTTTCAAACTAATGGACGTAATTGGTATATGAGAAGCACTCAGTGAAACAACTTTTACAAGAGTTTGATTTCTTCCATGTAATTCGCTCGCTTTCACGTACAGTTTCATTGTAAAGATAACCGGCCCCCCGTGGTGTAATAGTCAGTGCACCTGGCTACGAACCTTGGGGTCCCGGGCTCGATTCCTGGCTGGTACTTTGGGTATCTTTTATCTTATGGAGAATTATCCCAACGGTTACCAAGTGCTGGTAAATTAGGCTTAAGCTAGGTTTAAGACTACCACTGGTTCCACACCTACATATCTACTATCATCACATCATCTCATTGCCACCAGAGCAGCGAATTATCCACATACACGTGACGGTACTGGATGTCATGTCTCTCTCTCTCTCTCTATCTCTCTCTATCTCTCTCCCTCCCTGTCAGAAACGCCATACTCTAAAAAATAAACGGCTACATAAAGACATTCTAAAGTCACCGGTGACTGTAGTATCAAGGATAGCTCAATATTGTTAGCTGATGATTTCCACACGTCCATCACAGGCTCTGCCTTAAGACATGAGTGGAGAATGGTCTCCGAGCACAGAATGAATCCTGTACATTTCAAAGATAGAGCATTGGAGCGCTAGCCTGGGTTTGATTCCCAGGTATCATTTTACAACTAATTTAAACTAAACAAATACATATATATACATTTTCTAAAAGCTAATTCTTATCAGAATACATAACTATTGCTAGCCCCCCTCCCCCCGAATATGATTTATACAGGGTGGGGGCGAAACAATTAGACGATTGGTAACTTAATTTTTTATTAGCACTGCGTCTTACTACCTGTTCGGTTTATACGCCTACTAAATTGAAAATTAACACTTTAATTGAATTTAAAATTAAATATTGACTAGCTAAATAAAAGCAAACGACCTAATACATTTTTTCACTTTTTGAAGATAATGTCACTCAGGCTGAGCTACATTGGACGTCAGACAAATAAAGCCTCAATAACAACATCTCAAAATAAGTATTACATTTTTCTTTTTTTTGAAACAGCCTTAATGTGTTAAAATCATACAGCTATCGTCAAAACCCTTTGCCCACTTTAGGCAATTTCTAAGCGAACCTAACTAAAAAAAAAAAATTCCAAAGGAGGAAGGAAAAAAACCGTTATCATAAACATGACAGCGTCTTGGGTCTTGGGGTGAAATAACCAAAGCTGGTTTGAACTTTTAAGACCAAACTTATGTTCAGTAATACTCTCTTACGGAGCAAACGATAGTTTAAGAAACACCCTTTTCATGTTCCAGAAAAAAAGGGTTTTTTTTAAGAGTGCGCTTGTTTGTTTATGTTCCTGTTTAACATTTTTATCGCCTACCCTATTGACATAACTGGCTGAGATCGTGCCAACGATAACTTCACCTTAAAAAAAAGTTTCTATCTATTATATTTAAATGCAACAACTTTTTTAGTAAAGTAAAACCTTTTGTGTCGAAGCCCATTCATTACACTCTCATAAATAGTTAAATAGTATCACTTGAATAGTTATTTTAAAGTTATTTTATTCTCATTATTTGAGGTATTTAAAGTACACTTTCTGAACTGACTGATTATATCAGCACACGAGAAATTCTATTAGCGAGAGTTAAAGGTCCCACCGATTCTGCCAGGAAAGGTATTTTCACATACCTTTCAGGTTTATTTTTACATGACACAATTGACAGGAGACCGAAGACTTAACTTCCACCCAACCCGCCCCCCGAAGGAAATTGTGCTAGGACGGATTTTTATTGCTCGAGAAAAATCCGTCAACCTCGGCCGAGTTTGAACCTACAAACTTCGGGTGGAATAGAGTTAACTTATAATATTAGCTCATTTTCAACAACCTTTTAAGTATATTTGTGTAGCTATGAGACTTGTTTTGATGAAGAAGAGCTCTAGATTTAGCCTTCCTTCAAATACAATACATTTTTATAAGCTCACAACATACAATTTAAGATATTTGATATTTAGATTATATCAGCGAGCTTTCCTATTTAACTTGATATAAGAAGTCTCGTAGTTTTATCCCCCCCTTTTTTATATTGACATGACAAAGTTTTTTTTGGTGTGAAACTGGTTTTTGGGGTTACAAACTGTGAAATACGAGCAATATTAACGTCAAATAAAATATTAAATAAAACTCTTCCAAAGGACCAGGTTAAATAAGAATGTAACTTTCCTAGTCGATAAAAGCGTAGAGATTTTGTGGATATGTGTATTGGTAGTCTATACATATGGTGAATTTAATCAGAATTAAGTTCATTCAATCCGACCATTTTAGAATTAACCTGCTGTTTGGCTTATAAATTAAATTAAGCAACCTAGCTCTAAATACATATGGTGAATTTAATCAGAATTAAGTTCATTCAATCCGACCATTTTAGAATTAACCTGCTGTTTGGCTTGTAAATTAAATTAAGCAACCTAGCTCTAGTCCACAAATTGTTCGACAGACATTCGTAAAATCGAATAACTCAATGCTTATATAATAATAATATTGCGCGTCTGGGATACATCATTCGTAGCCCAGTTTGTGGAAAGAGTAGCCAGTACTAATGTACCTTTACCCAGGGGACACCCAAATATTCTAATTGTACATCCTTTCCGTGGAGGTTCTTTCCATGTCCCGATGAGACGATATGATGGTGATAGTGAATATGAGGGTGTGGAACCTGTGGAAACACAACCTAACTCCCAAGCCTAATTAATCAAACCCTGTTTACCATTGGGATGGTTACCCTTTCGTGAAAAATTATCTAAGGTACTAGCCGGGAATCAAACCCGGGATCCCTAAGCTCAAATCCAGGTGCACTGACCATTAAGCCTGTTACTGTACCAGTTTATACCAATATAAGACAGAACAGAACATAATATAATATATTTTCTGAAAAAATAAATGTTGTTAGAGTAATACAATTGAATATACATTATATCTTTTCGAGATAGTGTTTGAGTTGTTTACCCTTCGGTGTCATCTCACATGATAGTGAATTTGGATTCAAGGGTCTCCCCCCTTGGAGTTCAAAAGCGCTTTAGCTTTACTGTGACCAACCATGCGTGACGGGTAACGTTATCTGGTGGTTCTATATCAGAATTGTAGGCGAAGGAGGACTCCCCTGCTTGGAAAAAATACATAATTTATAGGCTTAATGTCACTTGAGAACTTATCAAATGTATATTTGGGTTTTACAGAATTCTCGATGGTGCAAAACCTAATATAGGGCCTATTAACGAAAGCACCGGTAGAGTTAGCTATGGACTGAATTTGTTACGAAGAACCTCCTGGAAGGACTCTCAAACCTATCCTGTTTGGTTAAGTTTTTCACGCGCTGCGTCTCACTACTAGCTAGTGTGCTATGGATGAGGAATGTAGAGTTTATTAAAAATATTCCCGCATTTGCGGGTAGGGAGAGTAGAAAACAGTTCCAAGCTAAACCTAAAAGTGAACGAGAAAGACCAAAAAAAATCACCTATGTAAGAAACGATTAGTTGTTGTAATAATAGATATGATTTAAAAAAAAATCATGTAGAGAAAATCTAACTTTATATTTTTTATTGATAATCCCAATCTTTGAAAATAACTTTACTTACCCGCTTCGGATGGCCGTAAGGCCTAAGGCGCTACTCTCGCAGTAGACTAGACTGCTAATGACGGAAAGATCAAGGTTTGAATCTCGGCCGGAAGGTTTTTTTCCCCTAAGTGGTTTTCCACTCTGCCTCCACGTAAATGCGGGTACACTTCATATAAATATAGCCTTACTCATCCCTCAGACCACTAGCGTAATTAATACGTTAGCGGATATCCTAAATGGGTAGCAAGACGCGGTGCTAAAAAAACTTCACTTAAAGTCGTTATTTATTAACATTTCAAGAAAATTTTGTAAAATTAATTTTGATTAATGACCTTTCAGGATTTTTAAATTCTAACAAATTTTTTGGCATCCCATATTACCTGTTCAGGTTATACGCAAATGTACTAATTACCTTAATATGTAAGGCACGAGGAAAGTTGAATTTAGAGAAAGTGTACCCGCATTTACGAGAAGGGAGAGTGGACAACCATTCTGAAAAACCACCCTCAGTACACCCGACAGGGATTCGAACCCCGATCTTCCCGTCATCAGCAGTCTAGACTAACACAATAGTGATACCTTAGATTATGCGGCCACCGAAGCAGGTAACAATTATTTGTTGACAATGTTTAATTGAGAGTAGTGAAGATTATTTTGACTATTGAAACATATCCTAGTAATAAATGTGATTGTAAATTGTGATCCAGTGGTTGAGCATTGATCTCCGAAACCATAAGTTCCGGTTTCAATTATGGTTTACATTTATTGTCTTTCATCATAATATATATATATATATATTAATGACAATATGTGTAAACCTGGCATTCTATATAATTCCTAAGTGGTTTTAGCAAAGTATGAAATAAATTGGTTTTGCTCTTGTATTATTCATACTTTTCTCAGGAAATTTATAGAATAACCAGTCATTCTATATTACCGAGAACAATAGCTAACCTAACCTAACCTTACCTAACTACCCTATTCTAAAATAACTTAACTTGACCAACTTAAATCTTAGGAATTATGTGAACCTACAAGAAAACAGCGCAAGACTTACATAGAACTGGATAAAATAATTGATAACATATTCTGGCACTTCAAAAAGACAAAGAACTTGAAAATAAGTATGAAATACAACAGCAAAACTCGTTTATTTAATACTTTGCCAAAACCACTCTGTCATCATATAGAGAGCCTAGGCATTTTATAGAACGCCTGGGTTTCACACATTGCCGGTGATTATATATATATATATATATTATATAATATGAAAACTATGTGAAAATATTTGAATTCATATTTTCAATAAAATTTTGTTGTTATGTGTAACCATGCGAATCTCTTAGAAATTCAGTTTTAGGATAAATTGAATGAAACTGCAATATATTAAATCTATTTAATAATGAGTTAAGCGTTCATAATTATTTGATTCGACAAATTAAAACTATGTTTTACTCGTATTTACTATATGTAATTGCTCTAAATAGGCAAAAGTATTAGCAAAATTGCGATCTAGTTTTTGGACCAGCTAGAGTGAATATTATTTAATTTCAATCACAATCATATTACTATATTTTTTCGCGTTGCGGATAAGGAAATCGTGTTGAAACTATTGGAAAAATATATAACGGTGAAATTTTCATATATATCTGACCTCTCATAAACACTGGCTAATATCGTTATTAATTTATAATCCTAAAATATATTAATAATAGAGATGTCACCATACCTGTTTTTCTCGATTCCGATTCTTAAGCTCAACTTCGATTTTTCGATTCTTTAAAATTTCCTATTTCATTATTTTTCCAACCTCATATATAAACATATTTATTCAACTTCATAGCATAGAAACAACTAAAAACACAAGTCTTTTCACTTAATAGAGTCGTTAATTGAACCAAAATATCTAGCAACTAATCGCAAATAAACTAGTAATCGATTACTACTCATCCTGAATTTTTTTAGTTGTCAGTACTTTCATTGAGAGCTAGGAATCGGAAGTATCGAGAATCGTAATATTAAGATCGAATATCGATTCTTTCGATACCGGTAAATATCGAGGGTATCGAAGTATCGACGAATTGAGTTTGACATCCCTAATTAATATATAATGTGAAAAGTCTGTACTATTCTTTGAATTTTTTATTTAAAACATAAAATAAAATTTAGGCTTACACGTATTAGTTAATTTACTGTGGGGACGAACTCAACCTCGTGAGGACTAACGAGGAGCTACTTGAATAAATAATTAGCAGCTCCGGTTTAGAAAACCGATATTAACGGTATGAGGGCTTATTGTGCTGACGACATGACACCCTCTATCCACAAAGGTTGGCACAATCATCGCTAATGGCAGTGGACGCTTGGTCGGTATAGCTCGATTGCGGGCTCACATCATGGAATTTTTTAATTACTTTTTATTTTTATTTTAGCTTATTTAATATTATTTCAGTACAACTCTTAACAATACCACTTTATAGTGCATTAAAAATAAGAAGTAAACATATTTGGTACAAAAGTAGTACTAACCTTGAAAACATACACAGTATTACTATTATTGATACAAAAATTATTTAATATTGATAAAAACTACCCCCTCTACCCACTTTAAATAGCTTTTAGAGATACCATCAATTGTGGTGAGGATGATACAACTTCTTTATTTATTTTACCCAATTCATTTTTATGTAAATTGAGTAAGTACGGCCAAAAGAAATTATCTTTCAAACCATGTTTAATAGACATTTAAATAAATAAAAATTATCACCTCATCTTACTACCCGTTCAGGTTTTACGCATACATGGTAATTACTCGGAGTAGGGATGGGGAAGGTAGCATTTTTATAAGTAATCTACCTGCATTTGCGTGGAAGGAGCGTGGAAAAACCACTCATAGTAGACCTGACTGGGGTTCGAGTCTAGATCTCCCTATCATCAGCAGGCCAATCTAGCACTAGAGTGACGCCTTAGACCATTCGGCCACCGAAGCGGGCTTTAACTAATTTTACCCTGTGTTATATCACTATATATACTGTAGATAGCTGACCATCTTAACTTCCAGTTATGATAAAGATGAGTCAGCCACATATTCTTGGTGGAAAGACTGTAGTAAAATAAGGGGTGCATGTAGTCAAAACTAAACAATAGTACAGTGAATGGCAAAAATTTTCATAAAATCAGCAATACAATCGTCTAACAAGTTTCCATGTTATAAAAAGAGTTTTATTGAACTAAAATATATGAAGATCTACTAAACTAACTTTTACACAACTCGCATTTAATTTGTTTACATAATTTAACCTTCTTCACTATACAGGCCATTTTAACCCTTGATCTAATATTTAAAAATAATCTCGTAGTTTTAATCTCTCCATATCCCCCTTAGTTCACAATCCTGCATACGCCACTGACCACAATATCCAGCTAATTCCATGGCGTCGTACAATGTTGTGTGCTTGAAGGAAGTAACGAGGCAAATAGGAAGGTTATACAAGGATGTTTAGTTCCAGAATTACCGTTCACTGTGGCGATATGACCCTTTAAGGCTCCCATGAAGAGGATTATACTATTTATAACCCCTTTAATAATATGGTTTTATGCTGTTTATACGCAAGGTTGGCCCTGTTTATCGCTCTAAACAAACTTTCAACTTTCTAAATGTTCTAAAACAACAGTTTGCAGGATATTCCATCCTTAGACTATTTCAAGTGGCAGGTATTTGATTGTTTTGAGCCAACATGTATTCTATTTGTAGATATAATTAATTTTAACTTTCCTTTTTAGAATGTTTATTTACGCTTTTTTTTAAGAGTAAAAGCCAAGCAAAATATTAAAAATAAAATAAGTTTCAAAAATGAGTTTTTAAAAAAATAATGAAAACACAGATTTAACAGAAATAGGGTGCTATGTGGGTTCATGCCCACCTCGTGTAGTAGGACATTTCTACCTGAATTTGTCCCATCTCGTGCGCTCAAATATTTGTGAGGCATTATTAAGTAGACCTTCTTATTTATCCATCTCGTGCACTGAACAATAAATAAAGAATAGCTCACGACTTTGAATAGCTCGTGACTTTTCCACTACCTCTTATCCTCTTCTAGAGAACTTTTCCACTACCTCTTACTCTCTTCTAGAGTGCAGACTTTTCCACTCCCATTCCCCTCTTCAAGAGTGCAGACTTTTCCACTCCCTCTTACCCTCTTCAAGAGTGTAGACTTTTCCACTCCCCTTTCCCTCTTCTAGAGTGCAGACATTTTCACCCCTCTTCCCCTCTTCAGAGTGAAGACTTTTCCACCCCTCTTCTAGAGTGCAGACTTTTCCACTACCTCTTACCCTCTTCTAGAGTGAAGACTTTTCCACTCCCTCTTACCCTCTTCAAGAGTGCAGACTTTTCTAACCCCTCCTCCCCTCTTCTAGAGTGTAGACTTTTCCACTCCCCTTCCCCTCTTAACTTTTCCACTACCTCTTACTCTCTTCTAGAGTGCAGACTTTTCCACTCCCATTCCCCTCTTCAAGAGTGCAGACTTTTCTAACCCCTCCTCCCCTCTTCTAGAGTGTAGACTTTTCCAATACCTCTTACCCTCTTCTAGAGTGCAGACTTTTCTACCCCCTCTTTTAGAGTGTAGACTTTTCCACTCCCCTTCCCCTCTTCTACAGTGCAGACTTTTCCACTCCCCTTCCCCTATTCTAGAGTGTAGACTTTTCCACTACCTCTTACCCTCTTCTAGAGTGCAGCGTTCATCTCTCGTGCATTCGGGTAGGTAGTCACTGTGTCATCTTCAACCCTTCTTTCCCTCATTTAATCAAGTCCACATCTAACCTAACCTAACCTAACCTAACCTAGTCAATTAGTTGTTTATTTGAAAGTATGCGTTATGAAGGTTGTTCCCATTTCATAAAGGGCGGAAAAGTCGCTAGCGATTCAAAATCGTAAGAAATTATTTTCTATGTTCAGTACACGAAATGGAACAAAAATAATAATATTTGCTTAGTAATAACGCCTGAATATTTGAGTGCACGAGATGGGACGTCACCGTAATGAGGTGGACAGAATAGAACTAGCTCAAGGTAGGGATAGGGACTTAATTTAGTAAGTGTAGACATATTTTAATTTATTGAGATATTGATATGATAAAATTAATTTAAATAACTTGTTTAAATATATATATGCCAACGTTGTAAACAGAATCGATTTAAACAGCCGGTGTCTGAGAATCATTATGGACACACCCTGGTACGTCTACTATAGGATTCCGCGCCAAGACCAGGATGAGACAAGGACCACTACCGGAAGATGATTGCGCAGCCCTTCTACGACAAGGAACTGGGTCCCAACAATCCTCTAATCCAGGGGCTTGGGAATTATGTGATAGATTCAGAAGGGTCCCTCATAGGTCCCACAGCCCTGCTCTGATAAACGAGATGTAGATCGCCAGTGGTCCATTGTAGGCTCTCCCCCAGTCTCCCGTAGGTTAATGTGATTGCAGCACATGTCTTTAGAAATTCTTGTGGGTTTTACAGGATTTAATTTAACGTGTGCTTATTAATCCTTTCTCTATATGGTATGATTTGGCTAAATGCGGCAACCCGTCGTTTTAAGATATGGTTAAAGTCATTGTACTACCTGTTCATGATTTAACGCATTCTAATGCTTCGCTTGTGGAAGTATCAGAACATGCATTGTCAATCTTCAGCGTTATTGTCATAAGTGAGATCCATTTTTGTTAAACGCCTACACATTCTCGCCCTTCCCCCAAGGGCCCTACTACTACCACTACCACTACCACTACCACCACCACCACCACCACCACTACTACTAAAATAACCAGCCCCGTGGTGTAGTGGTCATTGCACCTGGCTATGAGCCTAGGGGTCCCTGGTTCGATCCC
>CABFWB010009711.1:0-11876 GCA_902151455.1 Timema bartmani
CCCTTTTTTTTTTCTCTCTTTTTGACCTTCAGTGAACTAATCTTAAATTTAGGGTTAGATATTGAATTCCAAAAATCCCTTGGGGAGGGAAGGGTGGGGGGACCTTATGAAACCCAGATACAAAGTTTTAGCCCAATTTGTAGAATAGTTTCGGTTCCAGCCTGAGGTACAGATAGACAGATGGCATTGCGAAAACAACTTTTTTGTTTGTTTCAGGGGTCGTGAAACATCGACATTTATCAAAATCTTGAGATCGATATTTTTTTACGATCACAATACTTTCTTTCCGAGGTGTTGGAGGGAAAGTAAAAAAACAATAAAGGAATTAATCGTGGAATGTAATACTTTCCAACTTCGCAATCAGAACATCGTAGTCCTATGGTAGACAAATGACTGTCAACTCCGCATGCAAGATGCGACCTTCCTGTTCTTGAAAACACGAGGAAATGCGCCCTCTTCTTCACACGCCTGTCTAGAGAATAAAGATTTACTGATCACGCAGTTGATAGAATCATTGTTTTCTAATTGATGAGCAGAATCCAACTTCTAGCTAGCTACCCCAATACTTGTTTAATGAGTGTCTAGAATCTAGATGACCTCCTTTTGAACCGGAACTAAATCTTGTAAGATTTGGAGAACTAATCAAACTAGTAACAACATTAATACATATCAATTAAAATTTATGTTGCGATATTTTTATTTATCACCTATTACTATCCATCTGAGCTATCCACATATTTACGCTGATGGAATAGGGATGTAGAATGTATAATTTAAAAGAAATGTACCCACATTTTCGTGGAATAAAGAGGGAATCCATTCAGAATAATCATAGAAGGCCTGGTCGGGATTGTTTCCCTGATCTCCCAGCTATTAGAAATTTAGTCTAGTGCGAGAGTGACGAGTTAGACCATGCGGTGCGGCCACCGATACCGGTTGATTTAATTTTAAATTTTAAATGAGTATAGTAAATTTCTTAATCAAAATAATAATCGTTGTGATTCTTCCTCCCAGACTTTGATGGATGTGATGGTAAGATATCCAAATAGGAGAATGTTAAGTTAGGGATGTAGCGGACGTGATACAAGGCCAGTGTTTTTTGCAGTTTTTATTGCAAAACATTTTTTTGCCCAAAATAAACAAAATATTGCTCCAGTGGCACCGTTCAGTTTAATTTTATTAGATAATGCCGCTCATGACAGATATTCAACAACTGTTGACATCGCCGTGTGAAGAAAATTAAACTGAACGTTGATACTGGAGCAATATTTTATTTATTTTGGGCAAAGAAATGTTTTGCTATAAGAACTGCAAAAAACACTGGCCTTATCTCGCGTCCGCTACATCCCCACCTTAATCTTTAAGGAGCAAACTATAATTATTATGTTGGTGCACATGTTTGGTTTGTTGAAAGGGATCTTAATATCCTTAGTGTTTCTTTAATATGGGACATAATACTTCCCCGAGGTCACCCCTGCAGACCCTGAGGGAGTATTGTTGTCCTGGGCTCTACTCTAAGGACCGCTGGAGGGCCCCATGAGTTCCCGGGGTCACCCCTGCAGACCCTGAGGGAGTATTAGTTGTCCTGGGCTGTACTCTAAGGACGGCTGGAGGGCCCCACGAGTCCCGGGGTCACCCCTGCGGCAAGTGATGGGGACTGAGAGATGTCGGAGCGGGGAATTAAGATCCTCGTACTCCTCTCATTGCGATGTGCTCTCAGTTGTTGGAGAAGATAGTAGAACAATGGAGCATCGGGTGAAGCACTTGCTGGTGGTGACTGGCCTCCTGGTGGCGAACCTGGACTCTGGTGAGCGGGGGATGGGAACATGTTAGTTACAAGTCTCGTTAGGTGGAGATTAGTTTGGCACTCCTCACGGCTTGTGTTAGGTTTCAAACGTTGGAACACTCCAATCACACAAATAGCTGACATTGTTTACAGCTCTGATTTACATTCTTAGCCCGTTATTTGAAGACTGGGGACTCTTGTTGCCACAATCGCGGGAATAAATATTACAATTATTGTATTTACATTCTCAGCCCGTTATTTGAAGACTGGGGACTCTTGTTGCCACAATCGCGGGAAGAAATATTACAATTATTGTATTTACATTCTTAGCCCGTTATTTGAAGACTGGGGACTCTTGTTGCCACAATCACGGGAAGAAATATTACAATTATTGTATTTACATTCTTAGCCCATTATTTGAAGACTGGGGACCCTTTTTGCCACAATCGCGGGGAGAAATATTACAATTATTGTATTTACATTCTTAGCCCATTTAATTAACCTTGTAAAGTTAAATCATAGAGTTATCCGGAAGGAAGTATTATTGGAAATTTTTGATAATATTTTATATTAACTCTATAGCTAATAAATCAAATAAGACAGTTCCAGGGTTCCAAATTTTGTGGCTTTCAATCAATGTTGGGCTTACAGTCAAATTTGAGTAAAAGGGTCTAATCTGATTACTAGCGAAGTTATTAGATCTACTTCCAAGTTTCCATACGTCAAGTCATTCGATATGCTGGGGTCACTCTAGATAGACATTATCAATACTTATTAAATAACACTAATAAAAAAGTTAAATGTTATCAATGTTACCAGCAAAAAAATATAGTTGTGTTTTCTAAATTGCCCTTGTTATTAAAATTGGACTGTAGCGATACATTGCGTGGCAATTGAATACGGTAGACAATAATTACTGTAAACAATCAAACTGTATCGGTGGGCATGCGGGCTTAGTGTAGGGCTCGTCTAGTTAGGTTTGGTGGGGAGGTTGGGGTAAAAAAAACCCGGCTAAGTGTACCGAGGGTTTTTTCCTCCCTCCAAGCAAATTCTGATACATTTTCTCTAAATTCTATTTTCCTCATCTCTACTCCATTTTGTAATTGATTAGGGATATCCCGGAGGGGTAGTAAGACGTGGTGTGTAAACAACAATAAGAAACACAATTATTATAAACATAGCCTTCCGACAATGAAAATCTATAGATCTCCTGACGTAGCATTCTTTGTTTTATTTTGAATAGTTATTCATTGATAGGTACTAATGAATTGTCCAACTTAGACTCGACACATTTTAAAGAAATGTACATATTCTTCCCCCAAAACTACAACAGCCGAATAAATACACACAAAATCATAAACAGATTAACGAAATAAATATTGTTACAAATGGTTGGTTACTTTAGACACGGCCTCTTTGATCGTTGATAAATCTCTTGGAGCGACAGTCTTGGTTTTTGGTGAAGCCTCCCTTAAAGGAGTGATCTCTGTAGCTGACAGCTGATGTCAATAACATGGGCGGCAACGGTGATGAACTTCCACAGGACGAACAGTGGTACTATCAGACTGACCTGCTTCGGTGACCGCATGGTCTAAGGCGTCACACTCGTGTTAGACTAGACTGACGATGACGAAGGGATCGAGGTTTGAATCTCAGTCGGGTGTACCGAGTCTTCTAAAAAAATTGTTTTCCACTCTTCCACAGCGCAAATGCGGGTACACTTTCCTTTAAATATAACCTTCCTAATCCCTAAAACCACTAGCGTAATTAGTATATAAGCATACTAACCAAACGGGTAGTAAGACGCGGTGCTAAAAAGGGCTTTAGGCCTAATGAATCTATTTATTTTTAGTCATTTGGGTGATTTTATTACAGTATAACAAGCTATTTACAGAATTTATTAATTAGTAACAATTAGTTTGCAAACAATGTTAATTGTTACAGTGGAGTAATTAGATTTATACAGTGCATGGGCTCAGTAAATAATATTATTTTTCCAAATAAAGGACAATTCATAATAATTTACTTTTTTTAAACTCCATAAGTTGCCCGCTTTAAATAAATATAATGTTCCTACACATTATGGCCTGGACTAAATCTTAAATTATATTTCTAAGCTAAATATACGTCTCTTTCAATATACCCAAAAATATCGTGTTTTAAATTTAAACTTAATAATTTAATAATGTTGTTTTCGTAGAGAAATTATGTCGTTTAATGATTTGAGCTCAATATATTATGTTTATATTTTATTACCAAATACTATAGATAAAGTATTTAGTGGAGTTTTGGCAGTCCTGGTTTTTGAGGATCTTGGTGATGTTTTATTTTTTTTATTGTAAACAAGACAAATGACAATTTTTAACATTTTGACCGTAGTTAGCAAAGGAATTTTGAACCTTATGATCTAAATAAACATGGGGGGGCTATATCCTCTATGAAAATTATTTCTTTACAAAGTTTGATTGAATTCCACTGACATTAATTTATATTCACTTTCCAATTATATATATATATATATATATAAAGTTTTGTCACTTTTAGTTAAGGCATGATCATTTTTTAAAGGCATATTAATGTTAATATTATTTTATGAGCACTGTATTACATTAGATTTGTATTGTTGTTAACTTTTTGGGCGTCTTTGGACAGAGATATTATTATGAACCTAAGAAATTAAATCTTTTATTGCAAGGTATTTACAAAATTGGTTTAAAATTAACAAAACACTTTTTTTTTAAATAGGGGAGCTTTATTTTACAGATTTTAAAAATACATTACGCCAAATTTTCATCTTTGAAAAAAATCTATATTTGAAATTTTTTTTAGAAAATGTACAATTTTTTAGAGTAGGCCTATAGCTCAAAACTTGTGTCAATTTCTGAGAGCCAAATATTTCCAATATAATTTTTATTATTTTAGGCCATTTGACCTCGTAGCTATGAAAAAGATTCCTAGAAGGAGGACAAATTTTCAAATAAATATTTTCTGGCAGGGGCCGATGTGTGTACAATGTTTGGTTGAAATCTCTTTACCAGTTCATAAGTAGAAACATGCAGCTACAGCCACATATACAGGCGCGCGCACAAAACTATTTATTTGGAAATAAAAAAGGCTAAACATTTTTGAGCATGAAACCTATTTTTGGTCTGAATTGCAAATACATTTTGTTAAAAAAACTCTGGAAGATATCAATCTCACCTGATATGGTTCCACTATGGCGTAGCTTATAAGATAGGGCCATAGTGTAATCAATCAAGGTAAGACTGATACCTTTCAGGGTAAACTGAATGTATTCCCACATTATAGTTACAATCAACAGACTTATTAAATTTAGTAGAATGGTAAAATTCGGGATTAAGATAATATAAATAATTATAAAATAAATTGAATTATTTTCCGTTTCTATTTTATTGTTTACCCTATTTCATAAACAAATGATTAAGAAAACAAAAAGTTTTTGTCTTCTTTTAACTTTATAGCTATCATTTAAATGCAATAGTCTCCGGATTAAAATGATAATTCACGTTATATTCCTACTTGGTGAGTCATTTTCTAATATCGATTTATAAATTATAAAATACAAACAATTTATGTTAAATCCCTTCATTGTAATACTATACAGAGCTTACAATGAAATACAGCTTCACTGATAGCCTGCCAGCCCATCCTCGCTATTGGTCCTTGTGTTTACCTCCTTTAAACCTCAACTATTGATAGTAAATATGCATTGATGTGTGAAAAGTGTATTTATAATTTACACGAATTTGTTTGGATGTTTTAGGCAGATGCGTGACATGTTGGATGTGTTCGTCTATCATAGCCGGCCAGGACGATTGCAAGGACCCGTTTAATGTGTCACGGTCCTTTGGCTACAAGGTGAACTGTGACCACGAGATTTCGTCTCCACCCCCTGGACACAAGCAGTATTGCAAGAAAATCGTGTTGCAACGTAAGTCACTGACACACCTTTCTGAGAGGGCGGGATCAGGTTGTAGGTCATGTTTGGAGAAATTCTTTCACTCTATTTAGGGGATTTTGAACAGAAAAATGGACTATGAGAATATTTCATCATAATTACTTGCTATAATAAATATTTAGTATTACTATCAGGTTTAAAAAATACATATTACAGATATGGAGGAAAAAAACATACGTTTATGTACAAGGCTCTTTCTACCTATTTGGGTTATCCCCAGCAAAATAATTAAAATAACTATTAAGAAAATTATTTAGGTAACGCATTTAAAAAATATTAATGCCTGGGAAGAACTTGATAGTAATATTAATACTATTATATTCCTACACCTTCATAGTAGTTTATTGGGTAGAAAAAAAAGGACCGTGATTTTTGCCACGCAAAAAAATAAAATTGCGTGCCCCTTTGGGTGCATGTGCCATAGGTTTGCCAACCCTGTACTATAGAGATCGTATTGTGGTGGTTGTACCTCTTGGTTGGTTCCAATATAATGTTGGGGTTGAAAATCAACTCGTCCACCATATCAAGTCAGTTAATCATCTCGTCCACCATATCAAGTCAGTTCATCAACTCGTCCACCATATCAAGTCAGTTCATCATCTCGTCCACCATATCAAGTCAGTTCATCAACTCGTCCCCCATATCAAGTCAGCTCATCCTCTCGTCCACCATATCAAGTCAGTTCATCAACTCGTCCACCATATCAAGTCAGCTCATCATCTCGTCCACCATACCAAGTCAGCTCATCATCTCGCCCACCATATCAAGTCAGCTCATCATCTCGCCCACCATATCAAGTCAGCTCATCATCTCGCCCACCATATCAAGTCAGTTCATCATCTCGTCCATTAACCCCTCAGAGCGTGATACATCAACTTGTCTACCAGACATCTAGCAATGGACCCCTCCACCCCCTCATCACTACTATGTCACCTCTTGGATTTATACTTCATCTTGGTAACATAATATTACGTTCAATCATTTCATTTCACATGCATTATATTAACATCAAGTAGGAAAATATTGCCGTTGATCGTCAACATGTGTGTCGAAATTTCAGTAAGTATAAGTTAAATATTGCACGGGTAAATTCTTACATCCTACGTTGGTCAACTGTAGTATCTCCACAACATGTCCTCTGAACATAATCTAGCATCTCTATCTCGTGGGAAGTAGTCTTTCTGTTTGGACGCTCGCTATCATGATCGGATGTATGTACCTCTCAAGTCTCGTCTCAACATGAATTTATTGTTATAACCCCTACAACTTTCCATCTGTTTGGGTGAGGAGTGTAGGATTGAGGATTGTAGTGCCTGTGGAATACCTCTGATCCATTGGTCGTCGTTGGGGTGTCTGAATTTGATGCGGCTCACATGGCTGGAGGGAACAGCGTTGTGGTCGATGTAATTGCCAACCACGTAGTCGGAAGGCTAGGTTTCCACGAACACATCGCCGACGTTTCTGAGAGACATATGGTAGGGAATAAAACACTTTGAGCTTCTTACCACTTTCCCAAATGTGTATACTCCCACAAGAATGTTCTGGAGGTCTGTATTTTACGTAATCAACATTATCCCAAGTGATATTTACACCCAAATATGGAGAACTCGGGGAAAACTGTTTTTACAGCTGAATGTGCCTTTTTTAAATGTACAATCGAATTACTTTTGGACTAAAATAAAGTCCAAGGACCGAGAACGAGCAGCACAGGAAACATCACTTTAGTGCATCTATGTCCTTACATTCATCAATTAGAAGAAAATAAACAGGAGGATTGTAGATACCAGAAATGTAACCGTTCAATAAATACAGCTGGTGTTTTGGGGCTCTCGTGAAAGTCCCATCAGGGAACAACATTACACAGTGTAGCCATATTGTCGTCAGTGGTAAATAATGCGATGTCGTCGTGCACAAAACAAAACCTTTCGCCACAAAGTGTAGGAATGTCTTGTTGTTTATTCACTATCAACTTGAGGGCGTGCTCAGTCGATAAAGGACTTACGGATAGATTAGATTTCCGTCGCCTGTGCACTACTTGACGTAGACTCGTGAGTTCATTTGGCGTGACGTTCTCACTTCCGTATACCGTTCTTCAACTAATTTTGTCTGGACGAATGGTGATATCATCCGGGGCCTTAGCATCGATCAGTGATCGAATCTGAAACAGTGAAAAACGTTATGTCAACACTTTGAAATAAACTCCGAAAAATTGGAAGAACATTTCTAAGCTGGGTTACTATTTTATCAATATGATTTTATTTTTTCGAAGCCCCTCAAAACGAAATGAAATGATGAAAACTCAATCACTAATTTTCGAAGATGAGATTGACAAAGAGAGAAAAAAATAGAAAAAGTGAGATGTTCCGTGTATTACAACATTTCCATGAATATTTGCTTATTTCGTCTTTAGTCATCGGATCATGGTTATGTACAGGCAGCGCGCACAACAGCCGTAAGTTATTTGTTCGTCAATAAAGTGGTATTGGGATCCTATTCACACAATACCAAAAAGCCCCTGACTTCAATTCCATAAATTTCAAACACTTGAAACCAGGACTGTGTTTGGGAAATCTGAGGCATAAGGGGGGGGACAAGCGGCCCTTTTTTTGTACGGCAGTTTTTCAATTTTAGCAATAAACTGTTATAATAATACGTACTTAGATTACTTTATAATTTCTCATGTTTTGTGGAGTATTGATCAAAACATTAAATTACTGTAATTTAGTAAATGCAATCAATCCAATTAAGTTAACAATATATATATATATATATCTATATATATATATATATATATATATATATCCTTTTTAGTTGCAAAAGAGGCATATACATTTACACAAATAAAACTAGTAAAAGTTTACAGAATACACAAACAAAACAATATATATTAATCAACTCACTTTGTAATAAATTTACATCACGCCTTATTATTATTATTATTATTATTGTTGTTGTTGTTATATTTTATAGACACGTCGACACAATTAAATCATTAGGGCCTTAAACTATTATAATAACATAGTATAATCCCCCACAGTCCCAAGTAGAACCGCGCACAAAACTGCGATAGTCTAACTTCGATCTTACCAAGGCCCTATACAGGCGCATCAAGGTTTCCCTATCAGCACCCCAGGACCGACCACTAACCACTTTGAGACAGGTTGAGTGCTTTTACACACCTCGCTTTCAGGTCTTTGATTTGTGGAATCCACGTTGATTTGAAATCAAATAAATTCCCAGGAACCTTACAGTCGCTGACACAGATAAAATTAAGTGGTTCATTAAAATATTGGAGGCTGAATGTATACCATGTAATCTGTGGAAGTGGACGACCGTCGTATTGGCTGCAGAGAAGCGAAAGCCATTACGCGATGCCCACGAACATAGATTGCTTGCAGCGAGATATATATGCCGTTCAGCCTAGTGGAGATTTGACGTACTGCAATACATTGCACAGTCATCCATGAAAATGAATGGATGGACATGTAAGTGCACGCTGTCCGCAATACTATTTATCTCAATAGCTATCAACGTAGAGCTTAAATTACTGCCCTCAGGCACCCCATTTTATTTGAGAAAATCATCAGATAAAGTGTTTTTAAACCTTACCCGTGAGTGTCTACCTGACATTATAATTAAAATCATAAATAAAACTTGTAAGATTCCCCCGAAAAGCCCAATTGAAAAAGTTCGGAATATACCGTGAAGTCAGCTGCTGTTAAAGACCTTCTCCAATTCAAAGGAGACAGCGAAAAGATGCTGTTTATGGAAGAAGGCTAAATTGCTGTCTCAAGGCAACTCAGATGATCCACCATGTATCGGCTACAGCGAAAACCACATTCAATATCGGTTATAAGATTTCGGGATTCTAAATAATATATAAATAGTATATTTTTTCTAATATGTTTCATATACAACTAGTTAAAGCTATGTGTCTGAAGCTATTTGGCTCTTATTTATCCTTGCCACTTGTATGAATATTAATAACTGTTGCCTACCTCAGTAGTAATCGGAACTGACGAGATTCCCAAACACTATTATAGAGGCTCAGAAGTAACGCCTGTCCAGCAGAGGGCAGCTGTCGCAATATTTCATAGCGTCCACCTGGGACAGGGCATAGGTCAGTTTATCTAAAGTAAAGGGCAGTTATAGTCCTTCCCCCAACTCTGACCAATGTCAATAGTATGACGCTCAATGTTCCACTTATGCACTGCAAGTTTGTTAGAGTAGCTAATAGTGCTAGAGATTGCAGGAAACATCAAGACCAATACATTGACGACCTCCACAGGGGACGAGACAAGTGAACTGTTAGACATGAGGGCAGGTATATCATTTATGCAAGTATGACTGCTACGTAATCTACAAATGTTATATCAAACCTTAGTCGTGGGAGTTGAAATTTTAAGGGTCAAAATAAATTGTTTCGAAGAATCTCTTCTGCTTTCACGAATGACACGATGATCTCGAGCACATATGATCAGGACCGACTCCAAATAATCCAAAGTAGGACGTCAATGAATAAGACGTCGTGCCTTTTGATGGTCAGAAATTGCCAGATAACACATTTCATTCCACCAGGGAAAAGGACGGTGGCGCGGATTCGGTGAGAATTTGGGGATGTAAGGTATTGCCACCGCGATGGCCGTCGAGGTAAAGTGAAATGTTTTAACATCTACGTCAGGAGAACTGATCCTCTCAAATACGGCAAGCTCGCAAAACTTATCCCACTCAGCACGTTTAAGTTCCATTGGGGTGCCCGAACTACACTGGGAATATCTTGAAATGATGAAAGCAGAATGAGAGAAATGATCGCTGCCACAGAGGTTAGGGTGAGCCCCATCAAGTGAGCAGCAATGCCGGGGCCACAAAAAGTTGGCATAAGATACACTGTTAAAAGTGGAAAAATGTATCTGGGTCCCGATGTTTAGTAGCACCATATCACCCAAGACAAGAATATCTTCTAACACACTCCCACGGTCATCTGTAAAATTTGACGCCCAAACCAAACTATGAGCATCACAATACCCTAAGATGATGTAGGGGCCGGGAAGTTGTATAAAGAGGGCCTCTGGGACTTCAGAGTTTAGGTTGGTTGACGGAACAGATGAGGCCACAGAGGCGAGTCCCACTAGTGCTCTAAAGAAAGCTCAAAGAGGGATTGTCGATATTAATATACATAAAAAGGCATCTTGGCTTTATCAAAGCCTTTCGCGTAAGGATGCAATTCCCGGTCTCTGAGGGAGAAGTGATAGCCTCTCCTAAATCGAGTGGTCCCGGAGAGACTTGGAAAGGCAGGGTTGATATTTTTCAAAAAGTTGTATGGGTTTTTAATAACTTGATTTACATTTTCAACATACTTTTGAAATTTTATGGAAGGCCCATAATTTTAAATAAAATTACGGTACTTCTTTTTCTAATATAAGTATTAATTATCTATTTGGGTTTTATTTTTAAGAAAAGAGTTTAGTTATTACATATTTACAAAAATGGATAAATAGATAATATTAAGTATTTCCTTTGCTATTTCCTAGTTTGTAGTATATTTTAAAATAAAAAGTGCTCCTAAGTTGTACTAACATTATTAATGCAAATGTTGGTATATTTGTAGCGTTTTAATTGGATTCTTTTTGGATTTTATGGTCATTCATTTTTTTATTTCTTATTCAATAAAACTATTTCATACACAATAAAATAATAGGTATTTAAAATGCTTTAATATTTATTTCCTTAAAAATGGGTAAAAATATCATGAAAGTCTCGTTAAAATAGCTTCTAGAATCATCAAAAACTTACATTTTTCCAGGTGAGCCAACCCCCCCTTCCTGTGGGTCTCTTGGGCCCAGTCTCCCACCCCTCCCCACATACTTTCAAAGAGCTTCTGGAGCAACTGTTTGTATCTAAACTAGGATAGCCACTCTCCCTGGCCCAAGTCATGGCCCAAATAATCTTCCACGAAATGAAAATGTCGTGGGTATCGGAACATGCATCAATATGTGTGAGAATATGACTGTTTCAGCTAATATCCACTCTGGCGTTGTGACGGAGAGATTCTGTGCCTGGAATGATGAGAGAATATGACTGTTTCAGCTAATATCCACTCTGGCGTTGTGA
>CABFWB010009712.1:0-11875 GCA_902151455.1 Timema bartmani
GAATGATGAGCACAGTGTGCTGCAGGACCAGAGGGAATGATGAGCACAGTGGTCTGCAGGACTAGGGGGAATGATGAGCATCCCTGCGTCTCATTAAATGTTTGGTTTGTACGCATAGGAACTAATTGCGCTTAAGTGTTAGGGATGAGGAAGGTTGGATTTAGAGAAGGTGTATAGCATTTTTATGAAAGGAAAGTGGAAAACTATTTAGGAAATAACCAAACCAACCGGTACTCAATACATCACATCACATTCAAGTCTTTTGTGAGAGTGACAGTGCAGACCACCAAAGTGAGTGTGATGTGTCTTAAGTGCGAACTTTTGGACCCAGTTACCTTGCAAATGTTCTGGGCCGTGTACATTCTTCCATCCTCCTTCCAAAGATTAAAGAATCTGGGCACTAGGCACCATAATTTACGTTATTTTAATGTAAACAATTTGAAGAATAATATCTTACTCGTCTAACAATTGTCGTAGGACAAAATGACAGCTTTATCCTCTATGGCATTTATGTCTGCTACAAATTATTGTTAGGTCTTAAATTTCTTACTTTACTATTCCAATGACAATTTCTAAAAAAAATCTGTTGGAAGCTCTAATACAATGGCTACAGTTTTTAAATGTTTATATAATTAGAGCTCATACCTTATATACATTGAATCTCTTTTTTAGTACTGTAGCCGAAAAGGGTGGAATTATTATTATATTTGCTTAAACAAATTGAACATAGAAAGGAGGATAGAAGGGCAAGGCCTACACTCTTACCAGAAAACTGTAGGCCTCAAACTTCACAACTAAAACACATAATTATAAAATTTTTGGGGTGTATCAGTCCCTTCTTATTAACTTTGAGGCCTACAGTTTTCTGGTCTTGCCCCTCTATCATCCTCTCGATATTTAATTTAATACAGTCATTTGGCATCATATTTTCCTTTATTTAGGCCTACTTAAAAATCAATGTAGCTTGACTTTTAGTATATCCTGGTTTTAAACTATTTCAAATAAAGCGTCTATCTATCTGGTGACGATATAATGGTATTGTATTATTAAAAAGGGACTTGTTTGTTGTTGAGTGATAGTTTGAAGTGATTTTCAACGTTGCACACTAAAAGATGTAAAATATGATGACATCTTTATTTCAAAGTCTTTTTTTATTATAACTGATTTAATAGAAACAGAAGACAGTACTTTTTCTAGTATTATTGAAAAAATAAATTATGAATGAATAATAAAAACTAGTTTTGATCTCAAACTTTGTAACAGAATGCGTGTCCATTGTCTGTTGGTTGAATGAGTGAAATTGGGGTCCAAGGCTTCCCGAACCAGCCTACGAAGCAAGTCGGTGACTACTCTTGCGAGACTCCTGGCCCCTCAAGCAGGGGGGGGCCCACTACACATTTGGTATGCTAAGGAGTATGTTTTGTCCCCCAGGCAGATAGGCCACCTGCCGGGAACGTGACAGCTGGTAGGCGATATCTTCTGCCGCTTCAATCCGACGTAGTTCCACCAGACCCTCACCGGCATCGCCAAATGACTTGGCCAGCAATATGGCTGCCTGGGCGTCCCCTTCCGCAGAGATCACGGCTGCCTTCTTCTGTTGCTCGGCCTGAACACACGGAAACACAAAAAACAGTTGCAATATTTCTGGCCTGTTGTCATTAAACACAATCAAGAGAGGGTGGAAAGATTAAAAACTTCACTTTCACTTAGAATATTAGTCAGCTTTGACTTTCTTTGATTCACTGATAAAAATATTTAAAGTTAGTCATTTTTTCTGTTATGTACATTACAAATTAATGTTCACATGACAAAAATATATATTTATAATGATGAAATTTATTATATTCCAAAATACCTGTTCAGTTGTAAAAATAGTTTAATATGTACACAAAATATACACACAAGTAAATAGTGATAATAGATTACTCACCTTCTCGACAAGAAATCTAGCCTTCTCAGCATCCTGCTGCGCCACCTGCTTCAACTCCACCGCCTGTGTAAACTCCTTCCCAAATGTCAGATGAGTCTGCAGGAACAAGATAAAACAAGAAGACTCAGTCCTTGGGAGACTCGCAAACTTGTTTTGTGGATGACCATCATTGAGTTTAAATTAGTCATATTTGTACCTGTATGGGTGGGCACGCAGGCCCAGGTATCAACTTCATCTGGTATTGTTTGCTGGTGACAGGGAGGGCAGGGTTAGAATCTAAGCTGGGTGTATTGAAGGTGTTTTATCCTAAATGGTTCTCCACTCTCCAGCCATATAAATTTGGGTACATTTCCTATAAAACCATACCTTCCTCATCTCTATGTGTTTGAATATGTAAATGGCCTGAATGATTGATAAGACACGGTGCACAAATTATTTATATTATAAGAACATTTTAGTATACACAGATGACAAACTCACTAATTTAAGGAAATAGGGTGAGGAAAGTGAAGTGCACCAATATTTGCAGCATCGCCCTGGAGGTAGGACATACCAACCTCACAGTTGACCATTACTCCCACCCAAAGCTGGCAGGTTGAAAACCCTGACTTACAATAGAGATGTCGTCCAGGATGACCCCAAACTGCGAAGCTCTTTCCATCAGATCCTCGCTGACCTTCTGGGAGACAATCTCCCTCTGGGTTATGAGTTCTCCCGCGTCGAACTGGGCCTGTACCAAGGGGTGACTTAAACATTGGTTGACTGGAGGGAGATGGTTAAATTCAACATGGATTGACTGGAGGGAGATAGTTAACTCAACATTGGTTGACCGGAAAGATATGGTTAACTTCAACATTGATTGAATGGAGGGAGATAGTTAATCCATTTCAAAATCTCACTGTGGCACAACAGACTGACTCTATAAGCTAATATTTTTCACAACCAAACATCAACAGAATCAAACACGTCTTGATGTTTCTCTCGCCACAACTCACCACAACAGCCTTGAGCACCTCTGTGGTAATGGAGGGCAAGACCCTTTCATCATAGTCCACACCGAGTGTGGTGTACACCCGGGGCAGCTGGTCCGGGATTGGTCGGAACAAGATCCGAAGAGTTATGTTCACATTCTGTAAATCTGTAAAAGAGTTCCTGCTAGTTTAAACAGTACAAAGGGTCAATTTCTAATAATAACGCTATCAATACGAGAAGTTCCGATACCTTAGCTCAGTTGATAGTGTGTCCGACTACTGAGCGAATGGTCCCAGGTTAAATTTCTAGCATGGCTTAAAAATGTGTTATTTATGATATGCAGGTTTCCCCTTTTAAAATTAATGGCCAGGGGGTTAGGGGTTGTGTCTGTTCTAGGATTAAGCTGTTTTATAAGTCATGTGCTGATATAGTTTTTTTATTATAGAATATGACCTGTTTGACCGTGAACGATGCAATATCTAGCTTGGTCACCCCTGTATGTAGACTTTTAGCCGCTCTGTGGGAACTGAATGTTGTCCAGGATACACCTATGGAGATTGTCTATACATCATATCCGCAATGAAATGATGAGATAATAGTGATTATGAAGGTGTGGAGCCAGTGGAAATCTTAGATTTAATTTAAGCCTAACTAACCAAACCATGTGGTGACCATAGGAATAATTCCTATTTCTGGAAAAATACCTAAGGAAGTGCTGGGAATCGAACCTGGAACCTCTAGATCAGTAACCAGGATCGCCGACTACTAGACAAATATGCCAGTTGGTAAACAAGTAATCGGTTGGTTCAGAAAGTGCACATTGAATAAAAAATAAATTATAAGAAAATAATTAGTTATCGGAAGAAAGCAATAGAATCACTACAATAAATGTTCTTGCTTCGTGGTAGCTTGATGGTTTTATTAGCCTCCCCTCCCCCGAGAAGGTAGGCTTTGTAGCATGCTCCACACATCTCTCTAATTAATAAGTTGTTTGAAGCGGTGAAACGTTCAGCAAGTTTTTAAATTAAATTCCACTATTTATTTTTCTTTCAATCCATCAGGTAACTAAGTGAAAGAGGAAATATTGGAACTGTCCCTCAATCCCTATAAGATGGGCAGACACATAACCGACCCTGGTCATCGCCGAGTCAAAGAAAAGTCACACCTTTGCTGCCCGTGACGACAGGAACATTCCTCGGTCTTGACCGGATGTCGAAGATGATGGGGCGCTGAACCCACGGAATGAAGAAATGCGTTCCTTCCCCAACCACTTGGTTCTTCACGCCAGCAAATCTGTCAAATATGACAGCTCTGTGTCCGCCGTCAACTGTAAGACATAAAAGGGTTGCTTAGATGGAATTCTAACAGCCATTTACATCCAGGCAGAGTTTATTAAGAAACAATTTTGAAAGATGATCAAGTAAAAGAAATATAATACCTGTTTACTTAAGCTATAAAAATGAATTATAGATCACAATTGTTAATATAAATATATGGTTGTGTGTATTAAATTGTCTCCCACAGTTTGGTAATCACCATTGTAGAGGGCAGAGTTGATCACTCCGCCAGCCACTGCCACCCCTAACCCAATCTGACCAATTCTGTTGAAAAACTGTGCAGCCATTACAACCTTATGCTTTCAGTTTCTGAAAAAATGTCAGAGAGAACATGAAATTAGAACAAATGTCTTCAATAAATGCATTGTTAATGTTATATTTTCTAAACAATGATTGTTTTGTGGAATCACACAATATCTATGAGGTTAGTGAGTGTTTTAACATGCATGGTGTCTACTCAATTTGACCAATGAAATTCCCGACTTTTCCCCTGATTATTTCCTAAAATTCCCGACTCAAAAGTATGTCACACCCTACTAACCCCCCCCCTACCCTGTCATGTAGTTTTTATTAATAATAATAAGTTTTAAAATTAATTTAAATAAACACTGTTTTTAATTTGAATTAGCATAGGTCTAGTCTACTAGGAATTAGAAATTATAAAAAATATTACAGAGCTACAAAAAAAAAGTTTTAATCATATTGTAAATTTACTTATTTAATGATTATTATATTTCATATTTTGGGTAAAACATTTTCCCAGATTTTTTGTTGTTGTAATTTACCAAATTCCTGACCACTTCAAATTCCCAGCTAATTTCGGTTTTCCCAGATATTGGATGGTAGACACCCTGACATGTCTAACCTTATTATTAAAAATATATATCCTATAATTATTTATTGAACTTACTTTATAACTACCGGTATATAGTTTTGGCTGGTTTATTTATGCACCTAAGTTGTCACATTTCTATGCTCATTTACTAGTCTTTAGTGCCATAAATATTAGTTACCCCCCAAAGTTACTAATACTAATTAATTTTTCTCGATTTTCATTTTTATCTCAAAGTAACTTTCTTAATATCTATTTGCTATTATTATTATTTAATTTGGTTATACTTATTTTAACTACTTATCTTTATTTTTCTCTCGTGTTTATTGACTAAACGTATTCATCAATATTATCACACATATTTCAAAATTATCTAATCTGTCACATTGTTCTGCCGTCTATTATGTTTAGTATATTTTGCTATTTTTTATTTTGATTTTGTTTTACTTTTATTTCATGATCAAATGTTTGTAATGTCTTTTAAATCCTTGTAAAATTTCATTATTATAAATCTATAATCCTATAAGCGAGCTCAAGCTCTTTGGATCATGTAATAAATTATCAAATAAAAAATAAGTTTTCTCAAGTCAGGTGGAGTTAGTAGAGTCCAACTTGCTCGTAAACGTCATGTTGAAATGGTGAGGGTGATTCCAGACAGTAGTCAATGGGTAAACAACGTAAAAAAAAAAAGACAACATGAATTNGTTTGAGGTCTTCTTAAAGTTAGGATGCCAATCTAGATTTTGTTTGGATCTGTGTTATGGAACAAGACCGGTTGTTCCTTAAGAGCCAGTCGCATGCGTGGATGTACACATTAAGTACCTACAAGGCCACTTAGGTTTATATATTTTGTGCAACAAACCCAAAGCAACATAGGCCTACAATTTTTTATCACCAAAAGTAGCAAATTGGGTTATAATTTTAGTATGATCTGAGGGCAGGATTTTTTTTTCTGTCAAATTACGAGAAATTTTATGTTTTCAAGCACCTATAGGCCCAACACACAACAAGATTCTAAAGTTTCTGATTATAACAAAACAAATATAATAATAAAAATGTAGTGCTTGCGGACGCTTTATGCATACGTAGACGGACATCAATACGAGAAACCAAATTGAGGTGTTTCACACAATGCTAAGATATTTGGCGGAACGTTACCCGGCCAATTAAGTCAGTTTTAGAATATTTTTTTACAAGGTTTGTTTTGTTATAATCAGAAACTTCAGAATTTTGTTGTGTGAACAGGTGTTAGAAAACATTTTATTTCTAATAACTTGACATTAAATAAAAATAAAGAATCCCGCCCTCGATTTATATTGTCCCCGCAAATTGTTTATTTGTATAATTTAATTTTTGTCAAACAACGGCAAAACAGTTGATGCATACAATAAAAGGGTGTCCAGCAAAAATACATTTTAAAATTCCCTTACTTTTCCAGGTTTTCCAGAGACAATGTTCAACTTTTCCAGTACAAACATTATTCTATTAAGACCCAATTTAGTGTACCTAATAATATTTTAGACACATACACATTATGAAGTTTTGTCACTCTATGAAAAGGTTAAAGGATTTAAGCCTCAAGGTGCATATTCACTTGAGCATTTGTTCATGTGCGTTCAGTTCGTTCTGTTCATTCAGAGTAAAATGCTCAAGTGAATACCTATCCGAGAACAAGCGCTGAACGCCATCGGACAACTGTAGTTTTTTGGGAATGCTCAAAGTAAGTCAGTTGTTCGTCTGTGCTCAATGGATATGTTTTCACACATTTCCGGAGTGTTTGCTCCGATGAAGTGGGCCGCAGAAGGATGTGTGAGGTTAAGAGATATCTATGAAGAAAACTCAGTGCTGTGGAACCCTCAACATGGACTTTTATTACAATAAAATTAAAAAACACAGTGATGCAATGTTTGAGTGCTCCATTCAAGGCAACACAAGTTTTCATAACTATAGCACCAATACGTAGTTTTGAAATCTTGAACAGGTACTGCAAGCTTTCAAATGAGTCCCCAGTTGCCAAAAAGTGTAACATTAGTGCCAAACGATCTTTCACTGGTATTGCTTTACAGAACTTTGTGCCCTTCTTCGCAATTTTATGGCCAACAAGGTTAACCAAAATCTAAAAATCTTGAGATGACATTTGGGTGAAATTTTGGAAATGTTCTTCATCCAATCCTCTTAAAAGTTTTGTATTTTGCCACCTTATCCACATTTTCCTGTCCCTCTTGTTATTCTTTTTAGTTAATGCACACAGCACAAAGAAATAACCTGCTGCCACTATCAAATCCATTTTGAGACTGAGCTCCAGTTGTCCTGTTTTTGACCAAATTGGCGGGAACAAGTTGAGCACCAGCAAACGGTCTGAATGCTCGGAGTATTCGGATGTATCAGTTCGAGCTCATTCGGCTTGTTCTGTTCGATTGAAGTAAAATGCTCAAGTGAATAGGCACCTTAAAGCAATGAGCTATGGGTGGTAATATCAAAGTTAAATTTCAATGAGATATTGACCATTATAACATCGCTTTATACCAGTACAGTTTAAAATAATTGCAAGACATATTTTTTAGTTTATTCTTTCTATAGGCCCCTAGTGTAATCAAATTCTCACACATATGCAGTGCCATGACTCAATTTTGGTTAAAGGTGCAGGGAATAGGGGTGGAGACATGAAAAATAACATATTGACTGAGAACTTAGATTCGTATGCTCAACTGGTACAACTGTGCTAAAAGAGATTTGCGATATGTAAAAATGATATTTTGACTATTATAAATGAAAGCTTAGTTTTATTTTAGTGACTGAGAAAATTCCAGAAATTTGAATCAAATTCTCCGACTTTTCCCTGTTTTCCAGATTGCTGGACACCCTGATTATAAAATTGTGCTGATAGGTGCTTGATGCCGTAGAATATTTTAATTTCATTAGATCTGATAAATGGTCCTCGACATAGTTTAAAAGATCATAGGTAGGTAACAGCACTACAGTCCCAAGGATGCAGCAAAGCTCGTTGGTGTTTGAATTTTTTTTTGTTATTTAGCACCACGTCTTACTGCCCGTTTGGGTTATACGCTTAAGTATTAATTACGCTAATGGATTAGAAATTGGGAAGGTTGAATTTAGAGGTGAACCCGCATTTGCGTGGAAGTAGAGTGGGAAGCCATTTAGGAAAAACCACCCCCAGTTCACCCGACCGAGATTCGAACCTCTATCTCCCCGTCCTCGGCAGTCTGGCTCTACAAGAAACAAGCGCGTTAGCCAACTACGCCACTGGGGCAGTTGAATTGTCTGATTGTTAAATAGAAAGTGCATGTGGAGTGTGAATTCATCATGTCTATAACTAAAAGATCCTCGAGACTATTCAGATACTGACAAATTTTATGACAAAAATAAAAATGTGAGGACATAAAAGATTACTTTTTGTGTGGTAAAGTTTTAAATGGCCAACTCATTTTTAAATATTTTGGTGTAGGTAGTAATTTTGTTCTATAAAAGTAATCTTGTATTCTGTTTCCTAATTTTATCCTAATTGTAAAACACAAAACAGACGCAAGCTTTCAATATGATTATCTTGGATCCCATTAAACTATTTAAGCTGGGCAATTAGCATCTCAAAGGTTACATCATGCATGGATTTTCTAAAGTGATAAGAAATTACTCTTATTACTGAGCGTTCATACAGTAAATATAAATCCATAGTGGGCTGATTTAAACTAACTCAACAAATAAATACTTACATACTTGTTTTATTTATACAAATATTTAATATCAAAATAAAATAGCCGGCGATACGACAGGTAACATGTAGTGAACAAATGAAATTCGTATTCTATTTCTTGATGTCAGAATTGCCAACGACCATATAAGTGTTGTAGCTAGATTAAAACCATAAAGTCGCTAGATTGTCGCTAAACGAAAAATTAAAATTCGTCAGATTTGTCGCCAAACGTATATCTTAGACTGCGCCAAACAAAAAATGCATGCATTATTCTCAACTCAATGTAAAGCTACATCAGTGGACTTAGCTGATCCCCGGATCCGGAACGATGTCATTGTGATTTGTGACATAGACAGTTTAGATCGCTTCTGTGGACCGAAGCAATGCGTTCTTGCAATACCCTAGTTTAAAAATCAAAATTCAACAGCATTAAAATTTAAAATAATAAACATGAACCTGACAAAAAATTAAAGAAAGTCGCCAGTAAACAGATTAGTAACTAGGCGCTAAAAATGGATTTTTTTTTATATATTCAATGGCACTGAAGAGATTTTCTTCAATAAGCCAGGAACACTTGTATTCGATTCACTCTCAATGCTACTTTCTTAATTTTTCTATGCGTTTAATCCAGGTCTGACCCACATAACCAAGCCCTGACTCAACACGAATTTCGTCTACGAGATAAACGGGAAGACATACTATTTTTTTCGTCCTACACTGACATATTTATATTTATATTTAGAAGGAAATTAAACAGCCGCCTATACCAAGTAACATTTTCTGAGTGTATACATTAACTAAAGAAAAGTCTGTAATATAATTAAGAATGTAATTTACCTGTGCCGACTAATGTTCAGTGGCAAGTCAATTTAGAGATGGGCAAAACAATTATTTTACTAGATTAGTGAATACAGTGACTGTGATTTTAAAATATCGGTGATTTATACCAGTGGTTTTTCACTGTAACCGGTATTCACAGTGTCTTGATGGACCGATATTTTTTCACTTTCCAACCACAGTCAATGCTAGTATTTAGCTACTGTCCGAATAGGCAAGTACAATCGAGTATCGAGATGGAGTATGGAGTATTTCTGAGTACTAGGTATTTAGTATTTACTCGAATAGTCCCATGAGTATCGTTTGGAAGGAAACTAATTACTCGGGTGTTTGGTGGCTTTCAATGGAATTCGATACTTAAAGGCCAAACATAAACTCTTCCTGTTGGCACTGACATTGACAATTGACATATCTTCAGGTTTTATCTAGGGTTTCATGTTGCCTGACTAATGTACAGTAGATACAAAAGTATGCGTTTTAAGATGTTTCATACAGTTGATAAAAAGAGAAAGCAAAAAATGTAATTTAATATTTTATGATGAAATGTTATATAATTTGGGCAAAATTAGTGGTCCAACAAACATTATTTTAAACTTGAATACCAATATTAAAACTTATTTGACATACTATGGGAAACTTTTGTAATTGTGTAATTTATTTAGTGATCTGTTTTACTACAGTTAAAATTTATGTGACATTAAAAATGAACATAACATAATAGGTGGTTTAGAAAATGTTGTTTAGAATTCAGGTCATATATGATATTAATGTAGTGTTATTTTATTTTAAATACCGTACATCTAATAGTAGATGACCTATACGTATATCAGAAACAAATAAACTTTAGATTTTAATTTATTTTTTGCGATTTTGGGGATAGGATCACCGAAATAAAAGATTATTTTTTTCGTAGCCTACTTTTAAAAAGAATCCGAAATGTGATTTGCTTTGTAAGCAAGCTTTTTAATTTTGTTCTTAACAACAATTATTTTATATTGAAAACGCATGTGAATGAAACATTTAAACCATTAAAGTCATTTTTACTAGCAATCTGATACAGTTTTTGAAAAATGAGCTCTACGAGATCAAGTGTTTTAAATAGAAATAACACGTAAAACATGCCAGTCAATAAGGTCGATATCTCAATTAGCTGCTATAAAATAAAAAATAAAAGATTAACAAGGGCCGCAAAGCGAGTATTTACCCGAGTGTCTAGAAGAAGCAATACTAGCTTCGTAGCTCGAGTAACTTACTGTTGCCATCCGATGCGAGTATGGAGTATCTCCGATCACTGATATCTCAATCACCGATACTTTTGAGATCGAGTCACTAGGGAGTAGCAGTGATCATATCATCATATGGTATCGGTGAAAATTCACAGTCAGTGATTTATCGCCTATCTCTACAAGTCATAAATATATGTTGTAACGTTTCAGGAAAGTGGCAAACCAAACGGGATTTCCTGTACAATGGAAAGTAAATTTACACTAGATGCCAAACTATATACTCTCTCATTACCCATTATACCCACGTGACTAGAAATCCATTGGTACCCCAATTCGTAGACCCTAGCTCGTAGAGAGGCGCACTCGTCGAGTATTTGAATTATCAATAGGTGGGATGGAGGATCTGACAAGCCGCTTATAGACTCCATAAGGCTACGGGAGTCGCATAATACCACTACGAGATGAGGACGTAAATATAAGAGATATTTCAATGCCTGTAGGACACCAAATAATTCCGCTGTAAATATTGACGCTTCGGATTGTAGTCTATAATCATGTCTGACTATAATTAATAATACTGTCATAGAAGGACACACCCACTAGGGCAAATTAGTTGTTTAAGAACATTGATATCTATAATATAACTGGATGGACATAGGTGGCTGAAATTTACGAGCTGTCGTCTACATAGCATTCTCTAAGAGAGAAGGAAACTCTCATGTATCTCTTTCTCTCCTACACCCATAAAAGGCAATGTGGCATTTTGACATAGTTCATTTATTTGATTGAATATATGAGATAAATCAATGTAAGGTTAGTTAAATGAGGTAAATATGTTAGTAAAAGCTTTGAGGAACATAACAAAGTTCGAAGCTGGTTAGTTTTTCCTTTAAATAAGTTAATGTAGCCTAATATATACGATGATTTTTGAAAGAAGCTCGCTTGTAAGGCTTTATCTCGTATCAGAATCCTACCTTATAATTGTGTTTAGGTAGGATAAAAGACCATCCAGAAGGAAATTTCTACTTC
>CABFWB010009713.1:0-11874 GCA_902151455.1 Timema bartmani
ACGCAAGTTGTTTTTTTTTAATTGATGTTTACGTTGAAACAAAAATATTTTTTTTTTGTCAGAAAATTCTGAAATATTTTATTTTCCTTCGATGTCAAAACCCCACTTTAATCACTAATTTTAACTCTCTTATAAAATAATTGAAACATGGACTTCATATTTTGCACAAAGATAGTTAATTACAATACACATGATAAATAACATTTTGTTTTAACTATTAAAATAATCTAATTCGCCAAATCTTAAAAAAAAAAAAAGTATGGTGGCCCCCTCCGGGCACGGAAAATCTTAAGTTCCTTTACGTTGGGGGAGGAGAAGTTAAAAATCATTGGGTGGGGGAGTCTTACGCAATTTAAGGACAGAAAACCCAGTACCGCGGCCCAGGAACCAGGCCGCGACTACAAGAAGAAGAAAACATTCATTTACTTTCGTACAGTCTGAAACAGTTTTCTCTTTAAAGATCTGATAAAATGACATTGGACATAGGCTGATATTTTTTTTTAATAGATATTGATAATTTCTACCAAAAGTTACAACTACGGATCACATGAATTTACATAATTATATATTAAAGTATATACGTTAAATCTCTACACACGCACCGGTGGCCGCATGGTCTAAGGCACTACTCTAGCAGTAGCCTAGACTGCCGATAACGGGGAGATCAAGGTTCAATCCCGGTTGGGTGTACTGAGGGTGGTTTTAAAAATGATTTTCCACTCTACTTCCACGCAAATGTGGGTATATTACCTATACAATTATTTATCACTCCTCCCTACCTCAGTAGAGTATTTATCATATATTTATACAACCTGGAGCGGTGATTTATAAAAACTATTATAAAAGTGAAAACTGGAGGTTTTTAACCATGGAGGGACGTGTGGATCCTTTAGTCTACACCTCAGAGTGAGACATATTTCGAAATAACAAACGACTTCTTGAATAAAGAGGTATTTCTGGACGTGTAGAACGCGTCTCAGAGCTACGGTAGACGGAACCCTTAACCCCTAACCCCCAGCCACACTACAATTCACTCTAAGTTGATTGAATCAACATGGCCGTGTCATTTGTTCAGTGAACACTTTATATTCAGTGTTTTGTTTAGGACACATATCTTGCCAAGACAGCGCTACCAACCATACATGAAACAATCTTAACAAATGGCCAACCTCAGGCTGAGGAGCTGATTTTATCACTCATTCCAACAGTAACGGTTCAAGTACCGGTTTATTTACTGGTGTGTTAAGTTGTCTGGACTGGAATGTTTATTACATTTTGGTTTTCAGCTTTTCTTTCAGTCAAATGGTATTTTTTTTTAAAATTTGGAACAAATAACGCATACCGTAATGATATTATTTATACCATATGTTACCAAAACTGTGCATCGGTGACTTAAGACTATTTCACTTAAGAGAAAATAAAAGGTAAATGAAACAAATGCATGATAATTCATAGATAGTTAAGACTGAAAGCCACCGTATATATTTTTTTAAACACATTTTATAAAACTGTTTGGAAACTAACCTTATTCTTCTGTGCAAGAAACCGTGACATGAAATTGTATTTGAGATGTTTTGATATATCATTCATTGGCTTATAATGATCATGTCTTACCAACTCTTAAACCAGGGGCTGTATTTGGACCAAATTTGATAGCTACATAAAAAAACAGGGAAAACCTGGAATATTTTGGATTTTTTTAATGTCAGGGAGAACTGTAAAATGTCAGAAAAATAGTTAATTCAGCAGTGAACCCTGCAATTTATGTTAAAATTTTATCAGCGTATTTTTCCAGGATGATGTAAACAAAGACCGATTGTATAAACGAGTCACCGCACAAAGCAGAGGAGTTTTAAATTTGTTGGTAAATTCTGGTTTAAATTGTAAGCTACTATACTGGAACCTTAACCTTTAAAATGAGTTTTACTTTGTGTCAAAATTGGTAAAGTCATTTTTTTGTGTAATTTAAATTACTAGGAATGGGTTTATCAAATTATACATAAGATGGGGGGAAATCAAGTAATTTAAATTATTATTATTGGCACCACGTCTTACTACCCGTTCGGGTTGTACGCACTTACGCTAATGTGTAATAGTAGGGTGATTGTGAGATGAAATGGAGGACCTACAGTTTAACGTGGGATCCGAACCACGGTGGAGGCCTGGCATTCATCACATTCACAAGTTGTGATTAATACACTTCTTGTCAGAGGTGAAGGAAGGGTTTGGTAATCAGATAAATCTGTGCTGGGACCGAGGTTTGAACCCCGGACCCTCAGCACAGAAGTCTGACACCTTACCCCTAGACTACCAGGTCACCAAGTAATTTAAATACTTGACTTAAAACTCCCCATTAATTTAACATCTAAACACTAAAAACAAAAGTGAGGAATTTGTTTCTTAGATGTAACAAATTGCCTAATGTATGGTATTCTGCTAACATAAGATAGTTTTAGGGTGTTTTTTTTATTCAACATTCACACAAATAATACTTGAAACGTTTAATACTGGAAAAACAACTTATAAATAGTCGATGTTTAGTCGTTGCTAGCTTATTTATTTTTTAACATTTGATCATTGAAGGAAAAGGAAAGTTGAATAAAAAGGTTATCAGGAAAAATCGGGGTATTATATAACTTTTTTTCTGTCGCTTTCGGAACTAAAACTGTAATGCAAGGTATAAGCTTCAGTTATTTAAAATATAGTTTGGTGCACCAATAAAATTCCGCAGTTTGCACCGACCTAGGTATTGATCACAAACTTTCATGTGGACCTAGTCTTAAACTTTATTTGAGATAACTTAGAAACTTTCAAATTCTTACAACAAATTAAATTAACTCTAAACCTTTTAGTTACATTATATCAACTATTTCTTAATATTAGTTTTAATCTATTTCAAGGGGAGTATGCAAGGATAGGGAAGTGTGGAGAAAGTTAGTGAGGATGGATTAAGTACGGAGTTGTTGTTTTTTGAGCTATATGCACAGTTTCTTGCCTACCCTGTAAGATAAAGGCGTTTTTAGGTATGTATATACTAATAAACGTCTTGTTCTCTCATACCCTATGCAGGAATTTGATGTATGGACCTATGGTTAAATATTCGATGCATTTCCAACTAATTTATCCAAGCTACGACCCATGCCTTATACATTTCTCCAGCAACCGGATAGGCTCAGAGTAAACACAACACAAGGGATATTAATGATTTAATACAGATATAGGGAACTTAGCCTATAAAAATACATAATAATCAGTGGATATGGGAAGATCACATTTAATCACATGTTAAACTATTAATATTGCCCCCAAGTGGGATTATAACCCAGAACTCTCCACCAACATCAATCAAATGCTATGTGAGAAAACGCCTTATACCACACGGACATCGCCATCTTATCTTTATCACATTAAAAAGGACAAGCTATTAAAATATTATTACGTTGAATAGGTCAAACAAAGTCGAACCATTTTATTTATTGTTATAAATAAACAAATTAACTAGAAGCCTAAATGTCACCTTAAATAGTTTTACCTCGAGTTTTATGTCGTGTATTGTAACCATAGATAATATATATTTTAGTTGTTACCGCGGATGTGGTACCGTTCCTATATTTCTTAACCTCATGACATCTTCGTGTGGGAGTGCCATCATTTCCTATTTCCAGCCCCCTCTCCTTACCCCTCACCCGTCCCAAATAAAACCACAAACTATTTCCATGAAAAGTCCCAAAGAAAATATGAACGGACATGACGACTTTTCATTCCTTCAGTTTGTTAAATATACACATTCATGAAAATAATCTGTTTTATAGATCTCTAAAAGCTTCGCGTGTACAGCAAGGCTGGCCCGATTCACAAGGAATGCAATGAATGTATAAAAGGCAATAGTCGGGGATAGATAAATCCATAGGAAAGGGGAGTTTCTTTTCTTCCTTGTTTTTTTTTATGGGGGAGGGGGATGAGGAAGAAGGAGTAGTTTTTGTACAGTGTGTTCAATAGGCGAAATAAGATAATACTTTGCCATTACCTAGGTCATCGTGATGTGTGTAATCCTTGGACAGTCTGTAATCGAAAGCAAGAGAGAAATTTTAAATCTCTTATTGATAAACTTTAAAGGTCACCTGGTGGTCTAGGGGTAAGGTGTCAAGACTTCTGTGCTGAGGGTCTGGGGTTCTATCCTCGGTCCCGGCACAGATTTATCTGATTGCCAAACCCTTCCTTCACCTCTGACAAGACGTGTATTAATCACAACTTGTGAATGTGAGGAATGCCAGGCCTACCACCGTGGTTCGGATCCCACGTTAAATTGTAGGTCCTCCATTTCATCTACAATCACCCTACCATTACAAATTAGCGTAAGTGCGTATAACCCGAACGGGTAGTAAGACGCGGGGCTAATAGTAATAATAATAATAATAATAATAGACTTGAAAGCGATCACTTATGGATTTATTAGTAAAACTTCACATATTTATTATTTTATTAATATTTATAGTTTCTGAAAGATACATGTAATCCGCAATTAAAAATAATGATTATATAAATATTTCTCCTAGAGGCAAGAGAAATGTCGTGTAGAAAGATGTTTGGTCAGTTATACTAACCTATGTCAACGTTTGATTTTACTAACTGGCATGACTTGGTTCCTGTAATATTCCAAGACCTATCTTACATAACATATCCGAGTTATTCGTTGACTTTGCTGCACCATCAAGTCGATGGAGTAGAATGCTCCTTTGCTACAATTTACTAAGTTCAGTTAAAAATAATGAGTTAAAAACTAGCCAATGTAATTTATAGCTTATAATTATTTTAATGATAAGTTTCAACACAATTTTACTAACCTATTTATTTAAGGAAGATAGTATGTGATGTTAAAAACGAACCACTTAGTGTAATTTGTAGCTTAGAATTATTTTAAGTGATAAGTCTTAACAAAATGTTATTAACATCTTGATTTAATAAATAAAATATGAGGACTTAATCAATGGAATATACACAACTTTGATGCCTTGTGTTGGCATTGAACCAAGGCCGATTGGGTCAGACTGTGGCATACTACGAGTTCAACACACAATACCGCTCGATTATAATTTGTGTGTTGCACTCACAAATAGAATATTTGTCTTGTACTGTGCAAGTGTGACTTTCTTCTAGCGATTCTTTCATTCGCCGTGAAATGGTTTGTGTAGGCAACTCTTCGTACAGATTCACGTTGCGTGTCATATATCTGGATATTTGTAGGGAGGGCTTTACATCCAACATCATTGCTGAGGGAACTGCAGCTCTTATGGAGAAAAGCATTATCTTCGCTCTCTCTCAGTTATGTCTGAAGGTGGTGTGCTGGAGTAAGCAGGAGCTACTGGCCAAATCTCCTCACTCTCAGTTATGTCTGAAGGTGGTGTTCTGGGTAAGAAGGATCTACTGGCCAAATCTCCTCTCAGTTATGTCTGAAGGTGGTGTGCTGGGTAAGAAGGAGCTACTGGCCAAATCTCCTCGCTCTCAGTTATGTCTGAAGGTGGTGTGCTGGGGTAAGAAGGAGCTACTGGCCAAATCTCCTAGCTCTCAGCTATGTCTGAAGGTGGTGTGCTGGGGTAAGCAGGAGCTACTGGCCAAATCTCCTCACTCTCAGTTATGTCTGAAGGTGGTGTGCTGGGGTAAGAAGGAGCTACTGACAACCTCCACTAACCTGCGTTTCCAAACTTGTCATATATTTGAGAAGAGATTGACCACACAAAAACGAGAGAATGACAAAGTTTTTTCCAATAATAACAACGCAGAGATAATATCAAGTGTAATCTTGTCACTATTTTAAAACTTATTATTTAATAAATTATATTTCATATAATTATTTTTTTTATTTTAGATAATAGATTAAAGAATGGTATAAATTACACAATGAGGGTACAAAATTGAAGAGAAATTATATCTGGGGTTACGCGGAAAAAAAGTTGAATATCACTGTTGTAAAAGATAAACAATACCTCCAAATTATAATCAAGATTTGTTGGTAAGAAAAATGAAACGGTGGCAAATGGATATGTCGTCAAAATCTGCGTTAACTTGTTTGTTTGACCTAATATTATATAAATATATATAAATAAAACACAGTGACATGTAACGTACCCCTGGGGGTACGCGAACCACGATTTGATAAAGAGATAATTGTGTGTACTAAATTACAGGTATTTGGGTTTCCAAGGAACTAAAACAATGACTCGGTTTACCGACACGTTTCTGAATAATAATATCTTGACCACGTTCTTTATTTGTGTGTCCTGTCTGCAAGGTTGCCTACACATGTAGGGACAGTGTGTAGACTAGGTGGCAGTATTTCTGTGGGAAGAGGCAAGTGGTTGGAAGGGGGGTAGGGGGTAGGGGTAGGGGTAGGTAGGAAGGGATGTAGAACACAAAAGGCTTCGTTCGTATCTACGACAGCTGTGTCGGTTCCTGTAGGAAAATATCGACGCGGCCACGGCTGGGCCCCCTTCAAAACCCTTCCAGGGGCAAAACAGGACGACCCGCACGACGCCAGCTTGAGCTCTGCTGTTGCCATGGTTACACGACTTTGATTGGAAGAGTAATTATGGTAGTTGGGGCTTACACTGGCAAACTAAGTAAAACGTTGTTTTCATCAAAAACTCAATAGTGATAATAAGATCGTGAGTTTCAGTAGCCAATACAATCATTGCCCCTGTATCATAGGCTTTTGCGCACGATGTGGCATTTTAGTATTTAAACATTTTCTAAAGAAAAAAGTTGTTAAACATCCATTATGTGACAAAAACAACAAGAAAACATACTGTGAATAAAATAATATCGATTAAATATTAAATAAGATTGTGGATTTTACCAGCGAGACCAAAGTTCGATCCCAGATTGTGCTTATAAAGACTCCACTAATTTTATAAGAGCTCGTCTTGATATCCAATTAGTGAACTACTAAGTGTTTGAGGCTATTTATGTAGTTTTATTTACGAATTTCTTAGGTTTTTTTAACGTGTACCTTCGGAACCAACTGAATATATCAGCACACAACCCTACAAATTAAATACAGAACAGACATTACATACAGTTTCCATACGTTAAGGGGGAGGTATAGGTAATGCGAGTTAAGGGCAGTGTTTTTGTGAAACACTTTTTTTTTACCAACATAAATAAAATAATAACTCTCCAGTAGACACCTATAGTTTAATTTTCTCCACATGGGGACCTCATGAGTTGTTGAATATCTGTCATGAGCAGTATTACATGACAAACTTTTTAAATGAAGAGAAAAAAGTAGTCATTGAATTCCAGGACACCCTCGACAGATATTCAACAACTATTGAGGTCACCATGTGGAGAAAATTAAACTCTATATTTCTATTGCAGCAACCCGCCTCGTGTGCGTAGTTAGCTAACGCGCTAGATTCGTGTTGAGCTATACTGCCGAGGACGGGGAGATCAAGTTTCGAATCTCGGTTGGGTGAACCTAGAATGGTTTTCCCTAAACGGTTTTCCACTCTCCCTCCACGCAAACTCGGGTTCACTTCCTCTAAATTTAACCTTCCCAATTCCTAATCCAATAGCGTAATTAGTACATAAGCGTATAACTTAAACGGGTAGTAAGACGCGGTGCTAAATAAATAAAAATTCTACTGGAGCAATGTTGATTTATTTTTTACAAAAAAAAAAGTTTTGATATATAAACTGCAAAAACCCTGACCCTTAGATATAAACACTGTCCCCTTAATTCATCATTGTAAAAGAGGAAGCCCCGATCTCATCAATATTAACATTTTGTTTGGTTGTTTCGGGAATCGACTGCTGGTAGGATCTGTGTGATTTGAACAGAGATAACTTTAAATAGCCGACGGAAATATACACATCTTATGATAATAGCAACAGGGAGTATTTTTTTAGTGCTTAGCGTATTACTACCCGTCCGGGATATCCACATATTTATACTAATAAGCTATGGATGGGGAAAGTAGAATATAGAGGAAATATAATCACACTTGCGTGGAGGGAGTGTGGAAAACCAATTAAGAAACACTCGCCTTCGGTCACAGGCAAGGATACACCAGTCTTACGCTCCTTGAGCAGGGTTGAGTCCATCAACACATACAAGATATACACCAGACCCTTGAGCAAGGTTGAGTCCATCAACACAGACAAGATATACACCAGATCCCTGAGCAGGGTTGAGTCCATCAACACAGACAAGATATACACTAGACCCTTGAGCAAGGTTGAGTCCATCAACACAGACAAGATATACACCAGACCCTTGAGCAAGGTTGAGTCCATCAACACAGACAAGATATACACCAGACCCTTGAGCAGGGTTGAGTCCATCAACACAGACAAGATATACACCAGACCCTTGAGCAAGGTTGATTCCATCAACACTGGTGCTCACCAGTGTCAACGCTCACTTACGAAGACTCCCTTTTAACATGTTCATTATAACGTGCAGTCTGAGTAAGCTCTGTGGGTCTACCTGAACCTACCTTAGCGATACCCATGGAAGGACTCAAGCTCTCCCACGGAGGCTGTGTATCCTTGTCCATGTCCTTGATACACCCAGCTGGGATTTGAACACCAACTTCCCCCTTATCGGAATACTATATATATATATATATATACTAGGTCGACGCCCTGTCATGCGTGACCACCATTACGGGTTTCTTCATATTAATCTGTTGTAAGTCTGTCTAGCTTGTATCGTATTTCAGCCATGCGTGACATTAATAAAAACATTTTTTTCTCAATCAATTTATAAAAACGCTAGGGTGGGACAGAAAAAATGTCCGGTTAAGAGAGTTAGCTGGTTAACCGGGTTGTTTGTAGCCAGCGTTTGTTTTGACCGCGGGGTCCATTGCTCATGCACATGTGTTTGTTTTAGTGTGTGTGAGTGGATGAGCTGTTGACCGCTGTCTGTGAGTGTGTGTGTGTGAGTGTGAGTGTGTGTGTGTGTGTGTGTGCGAACAAGTAAATTCCAGTTAAGTTGAGAGGGAGTTGTGCACACACAAAAATAGCCGCTGTAATAGTGGATAGACTTTTAACGTGACGTCATGTTAAACGCCCTTTCAAGCCGGAAAGTTACGTCCTTGTTAAATTATTACGCGTGTGCTGATCAATCTCAAAATTAACTGTTTAATTACCCGCACTAATTGGCACGCGAATTAAATGACATGCTAGTGTATTTCTATTTGGCGGTAAAGTAAAGGTCGGGGCTCGAATCCTGGAAATTTTTTCTTCCTGAATTGTTTACCATTATCTTTGGACGCAAATTTGGGTATGTTTCTTTTTACAATTTTACCTTTTTCATCCCTACTGAATTGTTTTAATTAACTGCGTAGTGTCCGGACGGGTAGTAAGAAGTGGGATCAAAATAAAACGGGTTAGATTAAGGGATAATAAAGATGGAATTTAAATACATTTATTTGACATTCATGTGAAGAAAGAATGGAAATGCAATGATAAAAGTTGTGTCAGTGCATTTGATAAAGATACTGATATAATGGATGAATGGGGTTTGTGTTGTCTATTGCTTGCTTTCTCTGTGGCATTAAGAACTCAAACGTTAATTGCAGCACTTACAAAACTAGGCCAGCTAGTTCTATCCAGTCCACCTCATTACACTCTATCCTTATCTTAAGCTAGTTCTATCCAGTCCACCTCATTACACTCTATCCTTATCTTAAGCTAGTTCTATCCAGTCCACCTCATTACACCCTATACCTATCTTAAGCTAATTCTATCCAGTCCACCTCATTACACCCTATCCCTATCTTAAGCTAGTTCTATCCAGTTCACCTCATTACACCCTATCCCTATCTTAAGCTAGTTCTATCCAGTTCACCTCATTACACCCTATCCCTATCTTAAGCTAGTTCTATCCAGTCCACCTCATTACACCCTATATCTATATTGAGCTTGTTCTATCCAGTCCACCTCATTACATCCTATCTCTATCTTGAGCTAGTTCTATCCAGTCCACCTCATTACACCCTATCCCTATCTTGAGCTAGTTCTATTCAGTTCACCTTAATACACCCTATCCCTATCTTAAGCTAGTTCTATCCAGTCCACCTCATTACGTCCTATCCCTTTCAGGTTAATTCTAATATCATCTTCCCATCTGCGTCTATGTCTTCCCAATGGTCTCTTCCCATTGTGTTTGTCACTCAATACTCTAAACATAAATCCAGAGTCTTCCATTCGCGCTGAATGCTCTGCCCACCGTAATCTACGTGATTTGACTACCCTAACGTAGCCTGGTAAATAGTACAGGGTATGTAACTCATCATTATGTAACCTGCTCCACTACCCAATATAGTCATCTATTTCTGTACCAAATATCATCCTAAACACCTCGTTTTCGAAGACCCTAAATTTCTTCTCGTCATTTAAGTTAAGAGACCACGTTTCACACCCTTAGAGAACAACAGGTAAAATTATTGTTTTGGATATTCCGAGCTTTACATTCCTTGACAGCAGGCGAGATGTCAACAACTTACTGGCCGAGAAGTAGCAGGCATTTACCGTCAGAATCCTTTCCTAATTTTCACTCTAATATCGTTATTACTAGTTAAATACTCGAGAAAAGGCCAGTGTATTTGCAGTTTTTATGGCAAAACTTTTTTTGGCCAAAATTAATAAAATATTGCTTCAGTACAAACACATAATTTAATTTTCTTCACGTGGTGACCTCAACATTTCTTGAATATCTGTCGAGGGTGTCCTGGAATTTAATGATAACTTTTTTCTCTTCATTTAAAAAGTATGTTAGATAAGGCCGCTATGCTCATGGCAAACATTAAGGAACTGTTGATATCATCACGCGAAGAAAACTAAATTATAATTATGTTTGTACTTGAGCATTATTTTTTTATTTTAGCCAAAAAGTTTTTTTGACATAAAAACTCTAAAAAAACTGTCCCTTTTCTCGCGTCCCCTTCCATCCTACTTTAACCTTGTCACGTGATATGTTATTCGCAGTGATTTCTAAATTATCGTCCCCAATTTGTGTTCTTAGTGTGGTCATATACTGAGTCTTTTCAGCGTTCACTTCTAAACATATATGAGGAATGTGAACCATAAGTAAAAGTTGAGAGAAAAAGGGAATGTTTCATTTTAAAAAACCGTCCTCGCGTGTCGGGGGAGTTTGCGGCCACTGAGCCAACCCAGTCAGGGAAATGCGCCTTTGTGCGGCCACTGAGCCAACCCAGTCAGGGGAAATGCGCCTTTGTGCGGCCACTGAGCCAACCCAGATCAGGGGAAATGCGCCTTTGAGAGTCCCCGCAAGTTAAGGTCTCAATGTTTATCATTTTAATCAAACAAAAATTTATAAACGTGGATGGAAAGAAATTCCAGACGATCAAATGTAGTTGTTTTTTTATCTGCGTCTCACAATAAAGTCATATTTTAAGAACCGAGGGAAATTCATCCTAGTGGGTGACTATTGACTTGCGTCAATTTGGGAAAACACAAATGCTATACACAAGATGGCGCAGGGACCCAAGAATTTAAAGAAGGTCATTTTTTTATCATAGCATTATTTTGTGTAAAAAAATGGAAATGCTGCCCTAAACTTGATTTCATCCTTTCATGGCCACAGTAATTTTGTTTTTATATTTAACTATAAATATAGGAATACAACCCGTAGTGACTCTGCATAACAAACTGAGGGCAAGAAGGTTTCTCAAAGTGAACTCGTTTCAACACATGGATCGTTTTATTTGCTTAATTTAAGGGTGACCTGGCGGTCTAAGGATAAGGTGTCGGACTTCTGTGCTGAGGGTCTGGGGTTCAATCCTCGGTCCCGGCACAGATTTATCTGATTGCCAAACGCTTCCTTCACCTCTGACAAGACGTGTATTAATC
>CABFWB010009714.1:0-11874 GCA_902151455.1 Timema bartmani
CTGTTGACACAAGACCATAGAAACATCCCAGTGCAACAACCGTCCAACAGACTACTCGGTACGAACTGGATGGATCACCCAGGAGGTTCTAGTTCTATCAACAATTTTTCTTGCACATATGTATACCATATAAAAGCTTTAGCTAAACGTCCAAAATTCACAAATATTCCAGTTTTGGTATTTTTTTTACCACCCGTGTTTTCTTTAAGTCAGGGTTGCCACTATTTTCTGAATACGAAATTCCCATTTTTCCAGACACTAGGTAGTAGTAGGTGTCTTATGAAGGAATGACATTTCATTTGTTACAAAACCGACTCGTGTAAAATCTTGCCATTGGGAGTGTGACTGAACCTTGATGGAGAAAAGTATGCAGTTTCTACGCAGGTCAATGTTTTAAAATAGAAATAGGAGGGGGTAGGGGCGAAATATGACATGTATTCGAATCAACGGTTTTATTTACCGAGTAACATTTTACCGTACAAAGCATACTATATGAACGTCACAAATTGCCCAGTCTTTTGGCAAGCCCGCAACAGGAGATTCCCCAATCCCAGATCCCCACTGTGGCAGCGGACCTACGAGCATGCTCCACCTCGAGACCACATCCATCAGTCACATGACGTCAGTTCCTGTCACGAGGTAACAGCTGTCCGCGAGATAAGGTGTTATCTGTAACACCAACATTGTGGTACTGTCAGGGTTCGACCTGACGACCCGGTCCCGGGGTACGACGAGACATGAATGGCGATACAATATCTCCCCTCACATTGACCTGGAACCTTACGACTGTTCCAGAGAATTAGGCCTGCACGAGCTTCATGTTAACATACATGTTATAGATTGTTTTTATTTTTACGTTTTAACGCATGGATTCTTTTCTCCTCTAGTTTACAGTGAAGCAATATTTTATTGCTCAATGCGTCTAAGCGTTACAATAAGCTGCCACCTTACCACTTTCAAGAAGAGCTAAGTTTTTCCGTAAACATAATAGATGGTGTATTTAAAGTTTTCAAACACTTGATGCAAATTAATTATTGCGAAATTATGTTAAAAGTCGAAAGCTATAAGATCAAAGAATTGTGGTCTAGCAAGGAATTCTAGCCGCAGAGTCTAAACTGTGTATCGGTAGATCGGCTGCAGACACATGTTCTTGTCTTTGTTTACCATTATCTTCTTACAGGCTTCATAAATCTGCAGACACTTCGACTTCAAAGTAGGTTAGCGCTCAGTGTACAGAAGCTTGTAACCGCATAACATTGAGGAGTATATCAAGTTAAACTGTCCAACTTTATTTGATGGTTATTATCATTTTCATGAACGTGTCGACCAAAGCGGTGAACTAGCTCAGGGGTTTACAACTTGTGGCTCGCGACGTTTTAACTTGCATGGAGAACATCCATCAACGATTTCATTTCTTTCCTACATCTATTGTATTATATCGACACATAAAAGATAGCATGTTTTAGTAGGAAAGTTCGTTTGCCACGCAATTAAACATGATTAAATAACCGCTTCTTATTTCATCCACAATTAAATAACTTGACTAAAAACTATCGGATTACGATGCCCCGCTACTAGAATCGTAGATTCAATTGCGGCCCTCACCAATTATTGCAATCTAAATCAGACTGTATATTCTGTATAATATTACAGGCAGGAAGCTAAAAGTTAATTTTTGTTTGGGGCTAGAGAGTTCAGTCAACAACTTTTGACATTTACTTTCAAAAGCGCATGACGGAATCTACGAATTTTAAAGATAAACGTGTTAATGCTCATCACCCGAATGGAGGATAAAACTAATACAAGGCCTACAACGTAATTTCAGTGATGCTACCTTGTCACCGTATATATATATGTGTCTATATTAGGAGGTGAACCTACAGAGTAGACTATAAATACGAACCTAAGTTCTCAGAGACTTCCGGGTACGTGTTTAAGAGGGAAATGGACTATAGACCAGAGAAGAGAGTAGACCCCACCACGCGGAACTATCATGACGTCACAGAGCCAGGTCCACTTCCGGTTACCACAAGCGGGTACTTCCTGGGAGTGAGTGCGGCGCTGGTCTTGAGGAGGATGTGCTCGTGACAAACGTCCATTCAACTCACGCTCCCTAACACACGGTCAAGTGAGTTTGTAAGTCGCGGCCTGATCATTTCTTCCGGTGCATCGCTACTCTCTAGCTGTCCGAAGTATATAGTTGTTGAGATTAAATGTACCCACATTTGCATTAAAGGAAAGGGTTGTAAGTCGTCAAGACAAACCATTCTATCTCGTTTCTTCGGGATATTACAATGTCAGGTAAGTTCGGATGTGCTCATTCTATGCTCGATGAGCAAGGAACCGGAATCATGTCCCACGGTGGGCATTGGGTTGCTTTTACACATACAGGCGAACGCTGTCACACGATTATTCTTCGGGTGGCCACAACATCTCAAAAGAAAGATGACCCGATTATTCCCTCATCCAAAAATACAAATGTTTATTTACTGAAACCCATATCGGAACTTTGAAGGTGATTTAGATGAGAAGTGTTTGAATATGAACTTAATATGCCTGTCCCTGTAGTGGCACTAACACTAGTGTAACACAGTCACAAGTTCAGGGGTCACCAACATGAGAAATGCAGCAACAGGAAACCCAAGGAGGGAGAATAAAGCACGAGAACTTACACTACTTATTACAAGGCCTTCAGACTTACCAGATAACACCGGAAATATACGACCAACACCAGTTTTATCGCACACTGGTTTATTACCTGTCCTTTTCCATCAAGGTGGAGTTTGTGTAACACGTCAACAATCAGCAGGAATTCTGNCAGCAGGAATTCTGGGACATGGTGCAAAGTGGCCTCACCTTATACAACTATGAATATTGACCTTGATTGAACCTTATCTATAGTTATATAAGCATATTGGGGGAGTTCTAAGGTTCGACATGTCCAGGTAGAGGGTCAACTCAGACACATTAGGAAGGAAGGGGAACACTTATACTTTAGTATCTCATTAAATACAACATTTTATATTTAGAGCAACTTATAAACAGAAGATAAACTCAATGTGTCAACATATAATAATTAAGTGTGCTTGTTTTTTTAATTACTTTTCCCTACCTAGATTCCCTCAATAAATAATTTAAAAATTATGTTATATGACAACCAGCACAAAATCTTATTTTAGACTTTCACCACCCCATGAAGTTAGCGGATGTAGTGTTCATTTGTCAAACGTGTTCTTTAAGGCTCAATGGATGACACAAAACGTTTCGGAACATGATGAAACGAAGCATATTGAATCCACGACACTAAAACATTTTCAACTTACCTTTTATTTTCAAATTAAACATGAAGCAAAAACAAAGGAACAAAATGTACATGTTCTAAGATGGCGGCGTGTCATGATGATAATCTCCAGGAATTGGTTGGTTGAGCAGGAGGAATCGTCAATTAGGAGGTACTGGGTTCACACTATTAATGGAAAAAAGTCTGAAAAAAATGGTTATTTAAAAAAGTACGTATAGTAAGTGAAGTAACCAATTTGGTTCACTAGTGAGAATTATTATTATTTTATTATTATTATTATTATTATTATTATTATTAGCACCGCGTCTTACTACCCGTTCGGGTTATACGCTCATGTGCTAATTACCCTGGTAGTTTCTAGGGATTAGGAAGGTTATAATTAGAAGTGTACCCACATTTACGAGGAGGGAGAGTGGAAAACTACTTTGGGAAAATCACCCGCCGTCCACCCGACTGAGATTCGAACCCCGATCTCTCGGACATCGGCAGTCTAGTCTAATGCGAGAGTAGCACCTTAGACCATGCGGCCACCGAAGCGGGTCGGACGTGATATTCTTAGCTCTATTTGAATGAACACCATTGCGAACAGACAATAAAAGACAGCGCCGAACAATACTTTGCGCCGTATTAGTTTCAAAATATAAAACAACGTCGACTTTTAGGAGGGACTACGTTTATACAAAATTGGCTCAAGATGCGTAAAAATGTATTTTCACGGTGTAGTGATCGTGGACTACAAGAAGACGTACCTGTCAATCAAAGGTTGCCTCCGTCTTATTAATACCTTCCCCTTGTTTTCCACAAGTTTCCACTTTAAAGAGTAGCATAGAGGATGAAATTTTAAAATTGACCCACGTGAAGTGATGTCAGTGGTGTTAAAAAAAGGATGACATTGATGGGTGAATGTAAGTGTAACTTCCTTCACCTTAAAGATATTAAGGCCCAGTTTCATAGTCAGATTTAGTTCGCCTCAAGTGCGGCGCTATACAAAATACAAGACGTCACCTACCTGAAATTGAATGGAATGGGCCAGTTTCATATGCAAAACTGGCCCATTCCATTTTGGTCTAAGGTAGGTGTGATCCTGTATTTAGTATCGACTCGCACTTTAGGCGTGCTAAGTCTGACTATGAAACTGGCCCTAAGCCGCGAGTTCAAATCATGGTGTAAAGACCCACAGTACAAATAGTTTGGTTTTCAAATTTACAAATATTTCAGTATTTAAAAAAAATAGTTTTTGTGTGAAATATCCTTGTGTTTTCCGGACGCGTGTCGACCCTGAACCCCGTACTTAGTTTTTCAAGAGGGTAAGAAGTTGAATGGATGCCTCAAGAAGCAAGTTTAGCGCCGCCAAACTTCAACTCACCGTCACCATTCCAATGCTTCATTGAGAGTCACGTGGAGAGAACAACACGCCCTGGACACTAGGATACACACCCACCAGAATTTGGGGGAACAGACAAACACGAACACCCCGGAACTAACAGACACACACTTCCTGGCGAATCAACCAAGAGGTGCTACGTGGCCAACAGCTCAACATACTCCAAGGGGGGGGGAAGAACAATCACATTATTAAAACAATAGCCAAAAGTGGTGGTGTGCAGGGGGGGAAGGGGGATCTGAAAATATTAATTTACGATCCAACGCGCTGTGCAAGCCGATCTTTAATTGGCGGGGATGTCGTTAAAATTACCCACCCCCTCCCTCTCTAACCACAGCGGATTACGATAAACCGAGACATTAACAATTATACATACTGTTACGGCTGTGAACATATTTACAACAGTTAGGCTTGATTCACACGTTTGTCGGGAACACAGAACAGAGTCTGCTCTATGTTGACCCATGATGCATTGCGATACAAACTAGAAACATCTGACTATAAACTTATCCTATTTTCTAGTGCATAAACCAATCTTCAAGATTAATATCTCTATGTATGTTACACAATCATTGTTTTGCGCCGTGAAACAGATCAAAACAGTATGAACGACACACGCGTTAACGAGTCATTTAACAACAGTATACGCAGCTGTCTGCTAGTATCTCGCTTTGTAGGTGCATGCGCAATGATAGAGTCGCCTGGTTTTTAACATTTGATTAGATCTCACGAGCTAATATTGTCGCGCAGAGCGGACAACGCCAATAAGAGTAGAATCTTGTGATTGGTTTAGATCTCGTCACGTGATGCGGTCTACTGCTCAAGGTCACGGGAGTCGAACCAGGGACTATTAAACTCGGCGCACCAAGGATCTAAAAAGCAATCGTCCCGTACTCCACTGATTTGAAACTGCCACAAAGGATCGGGGATGGAAGTGAATAGAAGGGTCGCCACTATTTTCTTATTACAAAGATCACACACAGCAGTTTATTTACATGTTTTTCAAATATTACAGTATTTTAAATAGGTTTTATATTCTTGAGAAACTACTGGGTTTTTTCCCCAAGACAACCCCTCCCTCCCCCACCCTCAGTTTGTTTTGCAGATGCGTGGAATTTAAACGAATTTTTTACTTTTCATAAGTAATAAGGCTATTAATATTTCCTTCAATAGCTACACGATAGCTGTGTTATGAGGAGATATCGTACCCACTCCAATACTCGTGAAGGTACCTCTGATAGCTGTGTCATGAGGAGATATCGTACCCACTCCAATACTCGTGAAGGTACCTCTGATAGCTGTGTTATGAGGAGGAGATATCGTACCCGCTCCAATACTCGTGAAGGTACCTCTGATAGCTGTGTTCAGTTATATTTGCAAAGCTGACTATCAAATGTAATCCTTTATTTAAATATTCACCCAAATTCTGGGTATAACCTTTATACCAGAGATGTGTTATAATGAAGAGCGCCTCCTGTACCTCCCCTTGCAACTAGAGCAACATTTACAAAATGCTAACATGTTTTGTTGCGGTTAACAGTGATGACATCTTACTATAGTATTAATATCTATCAAAAGTGACGGCTGCGGATGACATGACTTGACGTATGTCTACATAATAGTAACTTCTATAGCTGTGAAAAAGGGACAATATTCAGGTTTTTTAATCCTACAGGAGCGTGTTGACGCCTCTCAGCTCCATTTAAGTGTGAACTTGTTTTTAAATAACCCATGTTTACCTGTTTGGTACCTTCTCTGAGGATAGTCTAGGATTGTCACAAGTGTCCAAGTTTGATATCATAAGGTGGGAGCGAGAAATGCAGGTAGAGTGACGTCACTCTGCACGATAACAAGAGAGACAGGAAGTTACGTACGACAAGACAGAAGACCCGGCCTTGCACGGTCGCCGGGTGTGAGATACAGCCGTGTACGGTCGCCGGGTGTGAGATACAGCCGTGCACGGTCGCCGGGTGTGAGATACAGCCCTGTCCGGAGCTCGCATGTGAGGAAGAACAACCCAGAACTAAACGTAGACCCTGGTCTATATTTAACTGACGGGGGAGGCACAAAAGACCGAGCGTTCGTCCGACGCTTGTGTGCGTGTGAAGAGTTGTTTAGGTCGATAAGTCCTGATTGACGTCAGTTACCAGAGCTATATATAACAGACTGTCAAAACAAGACTCACCTACACTTTTAAAAACATCCGTCATTCTACCTGAGAACATTGTCAACATCCAGTCGAGTCGGGAAGAACAACAGCTCGTTTCATTGGCAGCGCGCTGGTTCACACACCCATTGGCATCATTTGTTATTTAGAATAATACTACGAGAATTGTTTACAAAGATGTTGCAGCTAGGAAATGCAAACAATAAATGATGCACTGTAAACAACACAAACTTTCTCGCTTCTTTATCAAAATTATACTTATAGCTCGTAATATATGTGAAACGAAATAATATAAATTGTTACAGAAACATATTTGTTCCTTTTTACAAAACGTATTTGCTTATAGCTCTGTAAATATTTATTTTGTAAGATTTTCTTTCAAATAAATGTCGTTTAGAATTAATAGTCCTACGACTCTGGAATGAGAAGTTATCTCTGTTATCTCAAAGAGTTGCGGAGATATCCGCTGATGTAAAGTAGTACCCAGAAAACGATGCTCGTAGCAAAAAGGAGACGCACAATTTTGTTTATCGTGTTAGTTAAACAGCGCCTGGATACGAGTTTTAATCAAAATGGTTGAGAGAAGATATTTTTCTTTCTGCCTAGGGATGTGAAAAAAGTAACGACACTTTTACAAATACCGATATTTTCCTTTCGATACTAGTATTTGTTACTCGATACTTATACTGATATGTTTACTAGAGTGGACTGTGGAGGAAGAACAAATGACATTATTTCTCAATTCTCACTCATTGTCTGCAAGACAAGCAAGAAGCAACTCCAGCATTCAATATCTTGATGGTATTGTCTTTACTCCCAGTAGCCAGACAGAATTGTAATAAAAAAAACACGTTTCAGAGGCGTGAGAGGGAGTTTCATGAAACTTATGACATCCATTAAAAAATCTTGAATTTTTTTCTACGATTACAATACTTCCTCTCTCTGAGGTGTCGATGTAAAGTAATAAAAACTAGTTCCTTCAGGGTGCTGTCTAGTGAAGTGTGGAGGGACAGAAATCCAGCGTTATTCGACAAGTAGTTTATTATTATAAAATATGGTCAACGCCAAAATGGAGGAGAAAAGTATAAATGTTCCTAAAGAAATACAAACTTTGGGATGATTTTTTAAAATAAAATGTGAATAAAAAAGTAAAACAGCATTTTCAAAGAAGATTAAAGCGAAATGTCTCAGTTCTTAGAAGAGAATAATAAAAAACAAATAAAGTAAATTTTATTGTTTTGAGAAGTGCCGCTAGCCCAGATATGTCGCGCATTAATACGTGTCATCGGGAGACTGTTCAAACATTCTTTGCAATCAGGCAAAAATATTAATGTTATAAGGAAATTAGGTCAGCAACAAAACAATTATAATTAGCAATAAAAGACAAATTAAAGTATGAGCGGACCAACCACAATCATTAAGACTGTAGTCGTTTAGCAGCACAATTTAGTCATTATCAAACTTTTACGGGAATTATCAGACAAACAAAGTTTCAGTGAGGATATCAAGCAGCAAGATGCTTTGCTATAGTAGTTTCATTACTGAATACTTTCTTTATAGCATTTTATTATATAAAACATATCTAAACTCTTTAGTTACGATTGGCCCATAAAAAGTATTACAGAAATATTGATTAGTATTTAATGTAACGTAGTCTAGTATTGTAAAATTTGAAATCCCCCGACTTCCAGGTTTTATAAGCATTTTTTTGGTTGCTATTCAAACCATTTATATATTAGAGAGCTATAAATGAAAATACTTCGTATTTTTAACACACATATTTAAAAAAATGGCGTTAACAAGTATTGATGAATAAATTACTTAGTCAAATATAATCCTCCTTAAGTGTATATATATATATATATATATATATATATATATATATATAGCTAAATTTAATGATTTATTTGTAGTAGTTTGAAAGTCATCGTCAAAATATCTGAAAATTCCATTGTTTTTTAGAAATTTCCCTGACTTCTCGCTGTCATCAACCTTGACTTGATTTACATCGAGAGAATTCCAAAACACTCTTTATATCATCCCACGGCTATATTCAGACATGGCGAGACGTTTCCTGGGCTCAAACCCAGGCCAGTTGTGATGGACGAGTTATGTAACGTAGCATGGAAATGCATCACTCGACACAGAAGGAACCTGTCCATGTTTACAAGTCAAGGTCTACAAACAGGACCATCAGACAGAGAAAGGAACTGACTCGCATCAGAGTAAGAGAGACAGTGATATGGAACAATTACAAATAAGACAAAGAAATGTTTTACCAGGCAAGAGAGATAATAGAGGATGGAGTAACGGAGAAAGTATAGTCGGAACATTACTTGTTCCTTCATTTCCTCGACTTGTGGGCTTGCCCTTAGAGTTGAGAGCTATTTAGCAAATAGTTACGTCTATATTTAAATCTATAAAACCCTAAATTGACATATTTTACATGGCATTGTTTGAAGGGTGAAAAAACCCTCTGGTAATTGAATATTATTAGTATTATTATTACTGTTAGCACCGCGTCTTACTACCCGTTTGAGTTATACGCACTTACGCTAATGTGTAATGGTAGGGTGATTGTGAGATGAAATTGAGGACCTACAATTTAACGTGGGATCCGAACCACGGTGGAGGCCTGGCATTCCTCACATTCACAAGTTGTGATTAATACATGTCTTGTCAGAGGTGAAGGAAGGGTTTGGCAATCAAATAGATCTGTGCCGGGACCGAGGATTGAACCCCGGACCTCAGCACAGAAGTCTGACACCTTACCCCTAGACCACCAGGTCACCTATTGAATATTATAATGTTATAAAATGAAGAGGTTCTAGTGCTCTTGGTCACTAAAGAGTTCCCCTCCCTTCACAACCATGACCTCGGCCGATCACGCCAAGGAGACCTCCCCACCCCCCACCACCCTCTCGGTCGTCATGACAACTGATGGCCGGACTCGTCCATAAATCATCATTCGGTCTGAACCAAATAAAGCCGCAAGTATCGCGTGCGACGTGACTTAACCTACTTGCATCCTCCTTCCTGAGACTAGGGTGGGAAAGATGGAGGGTGATCTATCTGCCCCGGCGCACTATTTGGGGTGGGGGGTCCCACCTGGGGGACTATCCCCCTCCCCCCCATTAACACACTGTACTATCTTGTCACACACAATCTGCTTTGCCCATTTGACCCTTCTGTTTCTGTACCGTACATGTCCAGGGTTGCCAATATTTACCTAACACCACATTCCTCACGTTGGAAGGACAATTTACCATTTAAAGGGTGGTAGGCTTGTAGAGGAATTAAATTTCATTTATTTTTCATAAAGTTGACTATAATCAAGTGTCATTGGTTTAAAGAACAGAATGGTTCGACCTAGTTATTTGTCAACCCAATGTTTCTGAGTGAAAACAGGACGTGGGTTCGAACCAGCGCCTTCCTTAAGACCGGCTTGCAGTTAAATGTCCCAATTTCACAAATATCCCAGTAGGGTCTATTTAAAGTGAAATTACCTTTGTTTTATCGTGGGTTTTTTTCAGAAATAGAAAAATTCCCCGGTTTTCAAAACGCGTGGAAATCCTGGATTTCACGTTTCTGTGTTCCATAAAAACTCTTAAAATCAAAACAAAGCAGCAAAGGGTGTTACGTACTACGATTGGTTTATTTATACCTTTGCTGTTAACATTTGTAGGCAATTTCTAGCTCGCTCACAAATGGAGCGGGCGGGTGGCACTAACCAGGCAGTACTGACGTCACCGTTTTGTACGGTCGGCTAATCTCGGCCGATGAATCAAAATACAATGCAACACATTTATTTTTATAAACGTGGTATAGAACTACAACATTATGTTATATGGTATCATTCGAGGCAATCGGCGCTCGGAACTGTACAGGGGAAGTGGAGAGAGGAAGGAAGAAGCTTACAATGTAATTTGGACTTTTGGGGGCCATTTTTAAAGCGTGTGACTGAATGCCTTTATGCTGATATTAAATGTAGTCTAGTTTTTTCCATCACAACTGCTTGTGTTAAACAATTATTTGTTTTCTCGGTGGAGGGAAGGGCGCAGGTAAATGGCCTTCCTTCCTTCCCTCCTCCCATTGGGTGCTCCCAGCCTCCTCATTATATATTCATAGTTTAATTGACATTATATTCATTGCTATTAAATAGTGATTCTACTATCCGCTTCTATCTAATGGGTATCGATGACGACCAGACTATAGATGAGTGTCCTGTAAAAGGTTGTTCCGATGACGACCAGACTATAGATGAGTGTGTCCTGTAAAAGGTTGTTCCGATGACGACCAAGACTATAGATGAGGGTGAGTATGAAGGGTTTCCTAGAGAAACCCTTACAAGTGACCGGGAAACTTGGCGGGTTTCCCCGACACACGTGCAGCACACAGTGGACGGTACTGGGTTCACATCCTATCTTCTGACACGGGGACAAGAGCCGACTGCTGACGAGAAGATCGTGGTTCGAATACCGGTTGAGTGTCCCGAAGGTGTTTTACTGCAGTTTTCCTCATCCCATAGTTCATTAAAGGGCCCGGATTTTGACAACATGTCATTTGTTAGTCATTTGTCATTTTGGAATTTAAGGTCACATTTCCTTGATTTAGATCTACATTAATTTTTAGGCATATTTATTCATTCTGGACATTTATGTTGAATAAGCATATTTTTAAAATACTATCGATAGTTATCTGAATGAGAAGATGAACTTTGCTTGTCTGGTTGTAAAATACACATTCCTGGAGAGACTGCAACTAGGCTGGAGAGGGTTTGTTCCCGCATTTGCGTGGAAGGAAGATGAAACAGCTATTTAGGGGGGGCGGGGAGCAACTTCGGTAGGCTACATCGGACCTCCAGTGGCGAATGGATTCTAACAACACTGTTGTTTAGGTTAAGACCCAAGTTGATTGTAGTGACTCTAGAATACACCTGTGTTGGTGGAGGACAGGAGCGGGGTCAGGGGGAGGTAGCCCTACTTTCAACCCGCGCGCTGGGAATTAGAACAAAGCGAGGAC
>CABFWB010009715.1:0-11871 GCA_902151455.1 Timema bartmani
ATATATATATATGATGATGATGATGATGATTCAAACTGGAGTGTCAAATGTTTTATTTTTACGACGCATAAAATGTTCGACTGTAGAGAACATGTTGGCGGACCTGGTTAATTGGCAAGCCTGACGCGATACCTACCCTTTCCCGCCTACCCTCTGGTGAGTTCAAGTTACAATCCATGTAAATAACTCCCTCTCGACTAGGAATCTTTGTCGATTTGAATAATGGTGCTTGATAAATCGTAGTCAGCGATGTTCAAAGTAGTGTACGTAATGTAACGTTGGTAGCCATTACTGTGAAACGTTATAAGTCGTGTCGAGTATGCCTGGAACCAACTCCCTTTTAAATCTGATTAGAGGAGTTTGTAAAGAGCTATTTTGGCATCAGCGATATCGCAAAGAGTTTCATTTAAATAAAAACATAAAAACAAACACATAAAATGTTGTTTAATATATTTAATGCTTCTCAGTCTGGATGCAAAATGTGTTTTTTTAAATAATAATATTTTTTGTGTGTTCTTTCCCACCGCGTATTAATTTCAGGCTATGAGCATTTTAATTACGATAATGTGGTAGAGACGAGGAAGATATAGTTGAGAGGAAATGTAGCCACATTTGCGCGGAAGGAGAGTGGACAACTATTTTAAAAACGTACTCTCAGTACACCAGACCGGAATTCTATCCCGTACCTACCCGTCACCAGCAAGCCAGACTAGATGAGCCTGACATTTAGTCTACGTGTCCACCGATACATATTTAAATGGTTATGGAGACTGATCCTGTTTATTTACTAACCCAGCAAAAACAAAATAAAATATTCAATTTGTAAATCGAACATTAAGGGAGACAAAAATTCCAACTTTAATGTAAAACTGTCATTAATAGCTGTCAAAAATATTTACAAAATATGTTCATATAGATAACATCTTGTTCCATAATACCAATTACCACCATTTTACAAAAGAACCATTGAAATTTAGGCTTGAAAAATATTTCCAAATAACTAACCAGACTATTTTAACGTTTAATCTTATGATTAATCAACATAATGTAGATAGTATTTTATATTTATCGATAAAGACACGAAAACAATTTTTGAATCTTACCTTACAAATAATTTTAATGGGAAGAAAACATAAAATCTCCTATTCACACGAAACACCAACGTGCCACTGATGCCATTAACAATTTGGTGGCCTGGAAAGTCAGCAATAATATTTGTTTACTGCAGTTAAAGACAGATGTCAGCAGTTGTCAGCAAAGATAATTCCTGTTTCATAGTCCAACTCTCTCCCCTAAATTTTACTATAGAATATTTTCGACATAATGTTAAGTGTTTTTTTTACGAAATGTTACAATTCACAATATAATTTTATCAACTATATTAATTGTATTTGTAGCAATACACTTTTCTATAGTGTAATGTAACCTATATTAATTTCTAATGCACACGTTTATTTAGCCATGTCGAGAAGGTCAAACTTTTTACCTCATTCACGGCCCGATAAAAGCGATAGTGGTCCTCTCGACCCATCAAACATCAAAGGGAAACAACAACAACAACAACAACAACAACAAAATATTTTCCGTTGAAATCACCCAACTGGGCGAAACATGTGCAAATGTTTGAACTTAATTATTTACAATTTTTTTGTTCCAGCAATGGTTTATTTTTTATAGAACCACTATCAATTTTGTGAAGCTTCACGACAGTCAATTTTTACTTTCTCTCGACCCCTCGATAAAACACCAAACAAACAAGCTTTTAAATAAAGTTAGTAAAGAACTATTTACGTTATTATTATTTATTTATTTATGTGTATAATATANATTTATTTATTTATTTGTATAATATATAGTTTTACATTAAAAATATATGGTAATAATCCCGAGGAACATTATTTTACACCCCCTGGCCATTATCATATATTATGTTGTTACTCATTTAATATCTTTTACATGGTAACACTAGAAATTATATCAATTTTAATTAAACGTATTGTAAATATGGAGAGTATTATTACTATTTAGGTTTCAAGATTCATCCACGTCAATACGATCGTTAGAGTCCCAAGCACAAGATAAAAAATTAATGAAAGGAAAAACAGGACATACAAGCTAATTAAGAGAGAATGGCTTCGTGAGGGCAAGGGGAAAAAATAAAAAATGAACGAACACTTTAATAGCAAGTGGCGCGATTAAATATAGAAGCCAAAATCCTTCTTGCACTTAGTGAACTTTTTCTTCGCCTCGTCTTTCGAACGGAAGGACGCGTAATGGCCGCCACCAGCGAAAAGGGGATGAAGCTCGTGGAAGGAAGAAATAGACAAAGGGGTGGGGAAATAATAAGGGTTGCTAACTGTATTTAAGTAGTATCCAACATTTTATTTTTGACTTTGTAGTGTATCTTATTTGAAAGTTAAAAGTTTGACGAACAGTTCTAATGTAAGATATTTAACTACTTATTCCTGCTTTTAAAGTTAAGCTATAGCTTCCATACAAGTAACTTTAATATAACTTTATTTTTAAAAATAAGTTTTATATGTGTAATTATTTTATAATATATATTTTTATTTTGATACAAAACGTTGCTATTGTGTTATGTCTTATATAAACATTATCAAATATTGAGGCAATTTTAAACGAAGCAATGTATTCTAATCGTCCTCAAGATAATGTTATTATCTCCTGAGCGTGGTTCATGAATCAAGACAAATCAAGAGTATATTCTAGAATTCTACTTTAGACAGATACCAACGACTAAACGTCACAGCTCTCATTCCGTGGGGGAACTGCTGAGTAGCGTTTTGAGGGAGGAGGGGGAAAAAAACACCTCTAAATGCAAAATCTATCAATATATAGGTCAATTAATTTTGATCACAATGTTCTCAACGTCAAGCCACCTATAGATGAGTTTATTTCTTATGTTATATCTAAAAACTGTATTTAAGTTCTTTATAAAGAAGTTTAAAATATGTATGTATAACGCATGGTGTAATTTTAAGGTACAATATAAAAATTAATCTCTTTGAGGATATTTTAAAATATATCCGAACGGGTAGTGAGACACCATGCTAAAAAACACTTCTATCTACCAATTATTAATCTTTACGTTTTAGGAGAAATATTGCGTATTAGCAGCTTAAGCTAACAGGATGAGGTGGTGCATTTTTTTACGATCATTTGTTTGCAACGTTAATGGAAAAAAACTGTGAAGCTTTCCACCCTTTTCCCAGTGCAGCTACCTAGACTGAAGAGTAGTACTCAGTGATATTAAAGTGCTACAGAAAACGCACTGTGAGGTAATGAATGTTGAGTGGTTTGAGTGTCACCACTGTACTGTCTTGGAGAAAGAAGTATGGGATTGTGCCATTGCAAACACACTGTGAAGTAATGAAGTGTCGGTTTGACAGGGGCGTCACCCTAGAAAACTCCAATAAACGTCCTGCCGGCGTCTCGACGGGGGGGTCCGACTCCTGCAGACGACAAGATCGAGCTCCCGTCGTCAGTTTGTCTTAGCTGAGCGATGGCACGCTTCACTTCACCCCTTCAACATGGCTGACTCTCTGGACCCAAGAGTACACCCGTAGCCCACAAGTGAGGCGATCAACAGAAATTGTGCTCAGCATTTGGAGGTAAACAAAGTCACTTTCACCCGAGATTACGTTACTTCGACTTCACGCAGATTATGCCTCGTAGACTTTCCGTACTGAATTCAGTGCAAGTCAACTTCTACCGTTTGCATAACTAACTTTTGGCTATGAAGCAGTTGAGCGCAGTAGTACTTGATAGCAGCCAACAGCAGTAGTACTTGATAGCAAGCCAACAGCAGTAGCACTTGATAGCAAGCCAACAGCAGTAACATTCTAGCGCATGGACTGGGGTACGAGGAGTAGCTAGTCTTTTCTTCTTAATGCTTTGATTAATTGGGAATTTTTGCTAGGGTAAACTAGGCTAGGTTAGGTCAGGTTAAGTCATGTTGGGATAGGTTAGGTTAGTTAGGTTAGGTTATGTCCGGTCAGGTTAGGCTAGGTTAGGTTAAATTAGGTATCCTTCCTAAAGGGCACAAGGCTTCCCCTATTCCTTTCAATAATTTCCAAACTTTCAAAATAAACCTAAATATTGTGTATCTACAATAAGAAATATAATGAAATTTTTATAACTTAGGTATAATTCGCAATGAAGGAACCCACATTAACTTTTTGACGTAATTGGTAGGTTCACTGACTATGAGCCAAGCCGGGTAAAACAACATTCCTCTGTTATATTCCTTGTAACCGAGTAAATGCACTCAACTGCTATATATTCTAACTATCGTGGCGACATGGCGTCGATATATATCATGAAATCCTGCGCGTAACTTGTTAGCAGAGCAGGTCATAGTTTTCACGGTTGTTTAAGTACAGACGCATGCGCAGAAGACAAGCAGTTTTCTTATAAACTTGAACAGTAGTTTAAATGGCATTTGAACAAATGAACGAAACATCTTGGTTTTGATAAACATATATTTGGGGGGTTCAAGGAAATTAATTGTTTCGACGTTCGTTTCAAAATATACATCACACTTGTTATTTATATTTACAAATTACAGAAAAAGATTTTATTTCTATTGGTTACATTAACTATTCTTAAAACCAAAATGAAAACAATCACCATTGGGATGTACGTTGCACATTTGTTAGTGGTTACCTACCTCGATGGTTATTTCATGATAGTCACCATCAATATTTTTATTACAAGTTTGTATACGGAATTAAGTAATACACATACTCAATTCAACACCGTGTCTGTCAACAAGTGGTGTAACTTGACTCTTTACCTGTCAAAGTGACAACTCGTATATTTATGCGAGGCGGAAGAATACGGATTTTGTGTGTGCAGCTTTTAAACTGTCAGAAAAATTCAAAGTATTTGTCAAAACCAAATGTGCACAACCCTTATGTCACTTTTTTTTAAAAAAGAACTATGATTCATACAAAAATCTTTTATATAAAATATATGTGGTTATGAAAAACGCTCTTTTATTGCCAAACTATTTTTATGTAGAGTTTTATTTCCAAACCGTTGAGAAATTAGATTTTTTTTCTAAGATCCAATAAATAAACCAATAATAAATGGTGAGCAAAAAAATATATTTTGAGGGGGTAAAAATACGGACGCAATAAGCATAGTTCAACCTACTTGAAATGCTATATGAAACGAATCTATAAGTTAACCAGAAATAAATTGCCAAAATAAAAAAAATCTTTGAAATTGTAGGTCATGCTTTTTTAAATTTAATTTTAAAATTGTTCATGCCAACTAATCGACCAGGATATTATTAATGAATTAATGAATAAAAAGAGTGGGGTCAAATGGTTTCAATTTGTGACCAGTAAAATTTTGTTAGGCCTACAGACAACTGCACATGTTGCATTTATTTTACGAATTTTGACGATGAAGTTAAATCGAACCAAAATTATATGAATACATATAGATTTTAATTTGATCTTTGAGATAATATAAATTTGTTTGTAAGTTGTAAGAAACATTTCGTAACTGATTAGATGCTATTCGATAAGCTTCATAGTATCATCAGAATTTAGATCTGAATATGGTGCCATAGCATAGAATCAAGTCGTCCTAAATTTGATTGACAATTCCATCAACCATCCAATTATAAGAAGAAGGGACTAACTACGCCAAATAAGAAAGATTTATTTTTGTATCTCATACTTTATTAATTCATTTCCATTAACTACAAAATCTTAACTAACCAACTTTCAACACATAGGCCTAATTATTTCTGTATTTTATAACTTTTACATATCTGTTCAAACAATTTGTTTTCAATATCAGTAAACCATATTTTACATAAAAAATCAATTGCAAGTCAAAGTCAATGTAAGTTTATACTCTTATCAATTAACAATTCATTCATTAAATTTATTTAATTTATTTTCTTGAATGGCATCACATGGTTACTAATTAGTGCCATTTTAACTTTTCCCACATTTGTTTTAGTTTGTTATAATTTTTAACAATCCATAATAATGATCACAACCTCATCTATAACTTTATGTATTGTAACCAAATCGTAATGTTGATTATTATTATTAGAAATTGTTTTGTTATTTAACTACTTGTTACAGCGGTTAGTCCATTAACAACAAGTTTTTTTCTCTCTTTATAAAACTTATAAATTTTACATTTAAAAGAAAAATGTCTTCACATTATAGGCCTATGGGCTAGTTAGGCTTAAGTTAGGTTAACAGTTTCTAATGGTTCCACACCCTCATACTCACTATCACCATCACCTCATCTCATAGCGACATGGAAAGAGCCTCCACGGAAAGGATGTACGATTAGTACTTTCGGACATTCCCTGGACAAAGGTACAGTACATGAGTACCGGGTAATCTTCCCACCAACTGGACTACAAGTGATTTAGCCCAGACATCGATAAAATACTAAGTAAAATATATATTTTATTCTTTATGTCAGATAAAGTCCTTCCAATGAACATAGGACTGTATCCGCATTTTCACGGAGAGAGGATGGATATTATAAACGTTATAAGGCCATCTCAGTCCATTTCACCAGGACTCAACGGGTAACCCAGTGCAATGCGAGTCAAACACCTACGACTTCTCGACCACCACTACGGGTGCGATCGATAGCTTATTCCCGTGCTGTAGACAGAGCGAAGTTGCGGCCTAGAGACTAATGTTTCCCCCCCAAGGAGTGTCAATACCAGATGCCTGTGTTAGTAGAGAATAACCACATTTAAATTCACAAATAGCGGCTCCCCTTTTACTCACAGCCGACAAATCACTCCCGCCGCGCCGAGCAGCTCCGTTTCGGCTGGGATATTGTCAATGTGTGTGTGTGTGTGTGTGTGTGTGTGTGTGTGTGTGTGTGTGTATGTGTGTGCCTTGCTTTAAATCTTCTTGCTACAAACATATTACACTGCCGGAGAGTTGAAGAAAGCAGCGCGGGAAAAATTGAATACCATATTGTTAATGGATTAGTTCCAGAACGTTAGAGAAACTTGTCAGATTCAGTCACTCGTCATTATAAGTTTAAAAATAACATATGTTTTGAAACTTAAACAATGTTTAGCTTATATATATATATATATATAAAGCTCTATGGTGTGAGTGCACAAGCGATCTATACAGACCAAATGACCGCCACCGTTAGTCATGATAGTGCCAACATTTGCGGATAGAGGGTGTCATGTGGTCAGCACAGCGAACCCTCCAGCCATCTTTCTCAGTTTTCTAGACCAAAACCATTGTTTATTCAAGTAGCTCCTCATTTGTCCTCACGAAGCTGAGTTTGACCCCGATCCAGACCCACTTGCTTCACAGATAAATTCTGAATGCGTTGGGGATCGAATCCGGGACCTCTGTGTTTGTGACCAGGAACTCTGGCCCCTAGACCTCAGAGGCGGTCCAGTGATATATGACGTATATGTGGTGAATGCAAATATTTATGAGGAGATACATATTTATGTACATATATAATGACATGGAACATTATATAGTGATATATTACAGTATACGAATTATATAAATGCCATTGCATCGTAATTGCAATAATCGTAAAAATAACTTTTGTAGTAAATCAATCTTGCAAAGGATCTCAAATCTTACAATTTAATTTTCATTGCTTTAATTATTTACACACTAAAGTTATTATTTATAGAATATTTGTTCTAAGGATATCCGCCTCAGTAGGCACACGTGCGAGCTACCAGGCCTCATCTAGTCTGGTTTGCAAGTCACCTAAGTGGTGGGGGTTATATTCAGGGACGGGTGTTCTGTTTTTAAACCCCTACAACTGGTTTCCACTTTCAATCCACATGAATGCGAGCGCATCTCCTATATAATTCTACCTTCCTCATCCCTACCCAATTAGCATAGTTAAAATACTTATATCCTGGACGGGGTATGGGAAGAAAAAAAGAAGCGTAATAATTTAAAAATAGAGCCTTTTACCTTTATTTTGTATCGCTATCATGTTATTTTAACTCTCTCATGATACTGACAGAGAAATTTTTTACTCTGGGAACCGCCCGGAACGATTTAAATGTAGCTTTTACCTCCCACACAAGGCTATAATTAAATATGCTCCAACAATGACAATGAAGGCGGAAAAATCAAAGTACCTATAACTCCAATAATGTTATATTTATTATTGTCATTATTATTATTATTATTATTGTAAACAAGTAATTCATAGTTAGGGCAATTCACGAGTTTAATGAACGTTATTTTAGTAACTATCAGAATATTGTAATGATACTATAAGTTTAGCAGAATTTAAAAGGGTATCCCGCTTATCTTAAGCAAAACAAATAAATGTTTCATCAAACATGTCATAAATACAGTGCTAAGTTTTAATAACAAGAAAAAATATTTTTTGCTTCATGTAATCAACAAATTATTTGCTATTTATTATTATTATTATTAATGATATTATTATTATAATTATAGGATATAGTATAAAAAGTGGGGAAGTCCAGTTTTAACTAAAATTGAGCTATGGCTGCCATTTGATAATAAAATAGATCCATGTCATACTTGAATTTAGTTTTTTTAAATGTATTTGTCTAGGTTTTGATGCGCTTTCAGATATAAAGGCTTTAATCCCAAAAAATATGTGTAATAACACTTTATCCCATTTTCCCCTTGCAACCATCAATTAATCAAGTTATACTAAAGATATATTCAATATCCCAATGATAACTTTTCTGAAATATTTTATAAGCCTTTTGCAAAAGCCTGCTTAGAAATAAACCTATTTTAACTATATATTGACAGCCATTGACAAATGAATATTCAATTTTTAAGCTTTTATTTTAGTTTTGAAATAATCACGGCACAAACTATTGGTAAACAAGGTAATTTCATTATTAACGAATATAATGTGAGAAACAAATTACAATTATTACAAATTTAAACTGTATCCTTTTTAAAATAAAACATTTTATTCCTAAATTAAAGTGTATCAAACTATATTTCTAATCATAAAGCTATACAAATTTTGCTAAACCATTTAGTGTATAAATAAAATATTATAATAATTTAGTTTGTTAATTTTATATGTTTCAATATATTGTGGTTTAGATTCACAATTATTTTACTTATAATAAGCCTTCCCAAAATTTAAAAGCTTAGGCAATATTTTCAAAACAAGTTAAGGGATCGTTTGATTAAATATTTATTTGACATAGTACGTTATTTACAAAAACATAAGATAAAGTAACTATTCATAATTGTTTGTGAAAGGTGCCACCTAAAAATAAAAGGCAATACTAGATAAACAAAACAGTTTGATTTAAAGAAAAACCTTCCTGATTCCTGACTAATTAGCGTAATTAGTACTGTACATAAGCTTATATCCCGAACGGGGAGGCGGTGCTAAAAACACATAAAAATTATAACCAGCGTTCAGCAGTTGCCATAGTGAAGATCAGGAAAGCAGGCGGTGTCGCTCTAAAATCGTACCTAGATTAATGTTGCTTTAGCGCTAATCTACGTCTATAAGATCAAAACTACCCAAGCTATTGGAAACTGATATTTATTTTGACATGTATAAACATGAAAATCAAGTAAACAAGTTTCTTGACAAAATATATTTTAAAAAAAGTAAAAATGATAGTTAAGTTTCTAAGTACCCCAGTTCTCAGAAACAAAGCTGTGCAGCAAATATTAACATATTGTATTTTCTGGTTGATCCTTTTCTTTTAGCACTGCGTCTTACTAACCATTCGGGTTATACGTCTATGTCTTAACTATAGTCATTCGTTAGGGATTGGGAGGATTTTAAGATATTAGAAATGTACCCCTATTTGAGTGGAGGGAGAGTGGAAAACCATTTAGGAAAAAAACACCCTCAGTACACCCAACAAGGATCGAAACACGAGCTCCCCGTCATCGGCAGTTTAGTCAATTGCGAGGGTGACGCCTTACACCATGTGGACACCATAGTGACTCAATTATTATTATCATTAATTTAATTAATTATAACATTTTCACATTTCAGAAGCCTTTCACGTCCCATCTAGCTTTAGCCTAGTTTATATGAAGGGATTGCCTAGTTTATATGAAGGGATTGCCTAATTTATATGAAGGGATTGCCTAGTTTATATAAAGGGATTTCCTAGTTTATATGGGGGTTGCTTTTTTATTTTATTTTTTTATTACTAACATTTCAAATCATAGCGAACTTTTCACATTTCCAAAACTGGTCTTGCGACCCCCAGTTTTGTAATCCCCTGCACTGTAATAATCATGTCCGTCTCGTAAGAGGCAATCAATACTACGAACCACACCGTTCAACCACAAGCTGAGATGGCGATACTGATGTTATTTCTAGGGTCGCCACATGAGGAGATTGGAAGTCTCCATTCAATCGACTACCGCTCATTCAACCAACTCGACCAACACCCACTTCAATAGTGTGGTGGCCGGCACAAAGGGTAACCGCGCATGCGCCTGCACTGATATGTGACAGACACACGCGCTCCTAGACCTATAGTCAAAGTTTAAATTGCACGTCACCGGGACACACACGTCGAGAGAACAGGCTTTGACAGGAACTCGTTCGAGCCTAGGTTCTGTGAGGACAGCCTCTGTCCACCGTGGCTGAGTGTTAAGGTCATTCGACAGTTACAATTTTAATGTACAATTTTAACAAGTGTAGAACTATAAGCTATCCAAAAAAAATGATTCAATGATTTCAAATAATTACAGTTCGCCAGTTATAAGGGGTCAAACTTGCCAGTTTGTGCTCTTTGTGTACCATTATAACTGGACCTTTATATGAGGTGTACACAATGGAATATTTATAATATATTAAACAATTTTTTTTAATGTAGGATTACAATCGGTTTAAAAGTGGTAGAATTATATCATTATAATAATATAAAAATACTGTCCCTTGCATACCCTGATAATTTTATTTTATTTGATTTTTAGAACACATTATCGATATTTAAAATTAATTTGTTTTTTAAAAGCTAACTCTACTCTTAAGTTTTATTAATGAGACCGAATTGATCAATGCAACTATAGATTTGAAATATCTGTGACATGAAATTTCTTGTTTTGACTGTACCGACTGTAGAAACAACACTGACTATTATTGGTTCATCCTAACCTTAGACCGGAAGTAAACAAACATTCCCATATCACTACGCGTAGGACATACATGATTGGTGGAACACCAGTGCAATATTTTAAACAGGCGTGACCATGTATATTCAGCATCATAGAAAAGTATATCACTACGAACTTTTTGTATATTTTAATACTTTTAAATTGCCTGTCTTATGTTTAACCAAACTCGGGCCAACCTCAGCAAACTCCATACACGGGAAGCCCTCAACACTGAGAACCGTCACTTAACGCCGCTGAGATGAACTGTCGACTGACCGTTGCTTACTTGGCGTTAACATGTGATAAGGGCTGTACCAACGCCGATTCAGGAGTTTGTTGGTATTTAAATAGCGCTTGCAAAGCTTAAAGTAGAATTCCTAAATCAAATGAAGAGATAATTTTAGTTATAATAATTTTCTAATGTTATTTTGAAACAAGTTTAATACCAAACAAAGAAGGAATTATTTAATGAAAGAATAACAGTGAGATCCGTTCAGTAGCAAATCAGTGCATAGACATCCACTTGGCTTTGTTTACATCAGGTCTCAGCTTAGGGCTTAGTAGCAGAACATAATAGACTGAGGCAGAGGTCCAGGTAATCCCAACTAATGATACCCCCAGGTAGAGTGGATGCCGTTTTCCTTACCTAGTTGAGTTGGTGCTCCATCTAACTGTTTACAATTCCTTCTAGTTGAGTTGGTGGTGCTCAATCTATATGTTTAAAATT
>CABFWB010009716.1:0-11870 GCA_902151455.1 Timema bartmani
CCTTCTCCCCTATTGAAGAGCAAGGAGAACCCAAGGTAATGGTTTGGTGTGGGCACATATTCTACGATAATTTTATATATGGACACCCTGTATATCTTTTACTATGATATGTAACAATATAACGTATTTCCCACTGTAGAGGTAGAAATCTATATAAATATTACACTCCGCTCTCTTTACTTAGGAGTGACAGCTGCAGATAACATGACTTTACATATAAGTATGTGAAAATGAATCTAGCAATGCTTATAGCTCTCAAATAAGGTTCTTTCTATGAAAATTGTTATGTATATGAATCTAGAAAGAAGCATATATTAAAACATTTTATAGTTTTGGTGTGTTTTGATTTATTTTAAAAATTGAGCCTTAAATCATAGTTTTGTATTATTTTTCTAACTGACCATTAGCTCCTCTCTCNAACTTGTTTTAATAGGATTCATCGGATTTTTGTAGAATTTAGTATTATTGATCTTACAAAATTTTGTCCATATAACATTATATCTTACAAATATTTAAAGTTATAAGCTATAATAGTACCAGGGTTGGGAATATCTCAATTATAAATGTAATAAACCCTTATTTTGTCGATATACTCCCTAGTAAAATAAATGTACCATAAAATGAACAAGAGGATCTATATTTCCCATGGCTGAGCTATTTTCTTGGGAAAATGCTTTATATAATCGAAAATATTTGTAATCATGCACTTCAAACATATTTTTTAATTACGATATAGGTCTATACATTTGTTGTGTACCTGAAGCCCTAGACCACGTGACCACTGGTGTGAGTGATTTTTAAACCTATAATAACACAGTATTTTACCAAAAGCCACGTTTATGTTAAACCTGTTATGAAATTACAATATTTTAGGTCAGCAATTCTCAAATTGTTTTTTAAATTCTACCCCTTGGCCATGACTAAATTTTAATGAGCCCCAAGATAAAAAAAATTCCAAATAACAGGCTAAAAAAATAAAACTACATAGTAAATTATTGATCTAATTAATCTATTGGGGAAAAAATTTATAAATAAAATATATCAAATGTGACAAAACTATTTAGAGAATCCTCTTGTTATAACCTTAACACTATATTTTATTGAGAATCATTATGATCAGTTAAAAAAACATAATTTTACTGTAAAAAGTCTGTAGATAAGTTGTATAAATTTTCTTCGCAAACTCGTTTGGAAATAAAGAAAAAAAGTAAAGCTAACACAATACTTTAAAATATTTTTTTAAATTATAATCCTGGAGCTGATATATTATTATAAATCCCAAAGTTTTTCAGTGAAAGGGGTATGGCGGGATTGCTTGGAACAACTTTTTTTATGTCTGGTTGTCCAGTTGAAACTTTCAAGTGGAAGTCCGGCTCCAAACTTAGCCTATTACGATACTTATCTCTCTCAGAGATTTGTTATTGAAAAAGTTATAATAAACTTGATGGCTCGGTCAGCGAAATTAGGAAACCCGTTCAGTCTTTGCAAACAAAAGTCTGCCAAAGATGTTTTCGATTTGAGGGTTTCATCACAGGACCATCAATAATTTCTTACTTTTCTTTCGTTGTAAAAAAATCTGGTGGACTGGAATCTTCCACTCCAGAAAAAGGGTCTCGTATCCAGAAGTATAGGGTTGAAAATTCTCATAAATCGATTTCCAGCCGAGAGAAAATAGAGGAAAAATCGGGGTGGAAATAATCAGATAACGATGACTGCCAACAATTAGGGTTTTCCATAAGTCCCTTGTCATTTTGCCAATTTTCCCTTGAGAGCAGCTCGCGTACCCCCTGAAATGTGCCCGCGTACCTCAGTTTGAGAACTGATTATTAGATTATTGTTTACAAAACAATAAACAGTACAATTAACGTATTTCTGTTTATCTGACTGTAAGTCACTTTAAAATTATTCCATTCTCCTTTCACCCCAAAAACAGTAATGACGTTGTCAGATTGTAAATATATATATATTTTTTTAACTTTTAAATAAAGTAAAGGCATACTCAAAACATATGAAGTTGAATGATTTGGATTTTTTGGGCGGCACTTTGAATTTTAGTTTCAAGATTAATTGATACCTCATTGGAGATTTTATACATAAATATGCATGTATTAAAGTGTCTGTGTTCATTATTGAATGTGTCCGTTACTGGGAAGGGGTTTCCCCGGAAGAGCCCATGTTATTTTACAGGTGATTTTGCAACTGTCCGTTATAAAGGTGAAGCCTTATACATACTAAAAGATTTACATTAATAAACTCTTCATAATAACGTATATAGTAAAGTCGTTTTGTGTAAGACTTTCTAAAAAGTAGTTTAGCGATTATATGATTCTCTTAAAAAAATTATACAGGCCCTTTATTTAAAAAAAAATATTATATTGATTGAAATAAATTTTAATAAGGCTATTTTAATTATTAGAAAAAAATGTATAACTATTCATTGTAATATTTTACAGCCCTTCCAACTTTCCTCAATTTGAAAGGATGAAAATAAAAAAGGGCAAGATACTTGTAGTCAAAACCAACATAACATAGTCTTATAACTAAGGGTATTCTGATATTGGTGTACATACATAACACCTGTTTAATACGTCATTATATAGATTTTAGAATAAGAAGAAACAATGTCAAAGTTTCAGTAAAGTCAATGTTTTTAAAAATATTTTAACTCCATCTTCCATCACTTGTGCTATCTATGTTCAGATGAAAGAAAAATCAGTATTTATTTTCTGAAGATATCTGAAGTTTATAACTTTATATTTTTGGCTAAATATATTTAGGCCAGATGCATTTTAGGCCTAATGACTTTTAGTACAATTGACTTTAGGCCAACTGACTTTAGGTCAACTCACATTCAATTTTATCCAATTCAATTTTAGGCAAACTGACTTTAGACCAACCTATTTTTAGGCCAAATTACTTCAGGCCAAATGACTCTTAGTCCAGTGGACTATAGGCCTACTGCATCATTCTCAAACGTTCTATTTTCTTGAACGATTGGTACATACTAACGTCAACATAATGGTAAAGACTACAATACATAGAAGAAATGACTTTATTCTGCTCTTCTTGATTATACAATTATCTGTTTTTGTAGCTCGTCAAACCGTTCGAAGAGCAGCTTCGTATCTTGGTGGATCGGTACGTGCTACCCTCCATAACCTTAGTCAGGGACAAGTTGGAGGAGGTGGTAACATCAACAGACTCCGCACTGCTGGTTTCGTTTCTTAACCTAATGGACACAAGGCTGTTGCCCTTGACGCACCCTGGTGGTAAACCACACCCCGCTCCTCAGTTCCTCAAACTTACTCGTAAGTACACCTGTTGATCTTAATATTTTAGTAAAGAGAGTAGTGTTGGATGAGACCATAAATGATAAATTTCAGGATTAATCTCCAAATTATTATATGAAGTTTGGTTTCTAAGGAAGTGCAGTATATTGTTGTTAGACTAAACGAGCGGTATGATGAGTTTATCTATACAATGAGCGCTGCCTTGCATCTATCAAGCTATGTTGTATCCAAACATAAATTTAGGTGATAGTACAATCTTCCAAGTGTTCTTAAATTAATAGTTTAATGAGAAAATATTTTCCACACAAAAATCGTAAAACAATTAGCATTTTAATATCGATGTTAAATATTGTTGAGAAGTTTAAAAGGATTTTTTTAAACTTTTGGTACTATTGTTATCAAAATAATAATATAGCAGTCAGAACTAGCTAATTCGAAGATGAAGGAACAAAAAAAATTCAAACTATCTAAAAATTCGAATTAGGTCAGTTTTATTTGGGCCAGAAAAATAACTTCAATATCAATTCAGTGAAGTAAAATACAGTACAGAATAATATATTTACAATTTTTCAAAATCTAGAAATTTTGATCGTTTTTTGGAGTTTTAATTCTCTGAGTTGCATTAAGCTCTTCTAGTGTATTGAGCAACTTGAAGATAGAGGGGCTTGCATTATGTTGTCCTTCAACAAACCGTCTCAACTCTTCGATGTGGTTATTGGCCTGTGTAGATGTTGGGATTGGCTTTTCTGGAAGTTTCATCTGTTCTCCTTCTTCATCTGAAGATACACCTTCATTTATATTGTTCATAACATCTGCCAAAATTTATGCATCTATAAGTTCACCGCAAAACTTCTAGGTTCTCGTCCAAGCTCAGAAAATCCTCATAAAGAACACATAACTTCAGTGACCTTGCACGAAAAGAGCCTATTATATGCGCAGTAACAGTCGAGTAGTAAACTTGTTTCTTACGCGAGACTTCAGGCATTTTTCGTCATTTTTGAGGAAATTTTATTTCGAATTAAACAAAATAAGCTTTAACTGCTTGTGATTTTTTTAACATAATTTTAGTAGAGGTTTTAAAAGTCCAAGGGGAAAAGTTCGAATTAAACATGAATTTTAAATATCCAAGTTTGGCTGTACTTGTTATTTATTTAAAAATATGGTTTGGATATTTATTTATATGGAAAATAATATAAAACTACATGTCCTCTGGTTCTGTATCTAAATATTTGTCATGTGTATGCTATAGATATATACGTGTGGGGTATCAATTCCTCTAAATGTATATACAATATACAATAAATATCATAGAGTGTCCTTCAACAAATTTTTCCGTTCAGGAACCAATTCACACAAACAAAGCAATGAAAACATTAAGGTATTTTAGAATCTATACATATATTATTATAAGTATGTTGTAAAAAGACCGCAAGAGAGGCCAAGAAATAAATGGAAGGAGCAAATAACAAAGGGAGTGCGAATAGAAACAATTAAGGAATAATGTTGGAAGGATATAGGAAGATGGAGGAATTTTACAAAACCATAGGTTGTAAATAGTTAAGAATATAAGATATCAAAATATTAATTTATGTAATTTTTATTTCAGTATAAACAAATTAATATATTTTACTATAAAAAGTATTTGTTTTAACAGTTCACCTTATGATTGTGGTCTTGATTGTAACCGTATACTAAAATACAAAACACTTTTAGAATAAGAATTAAAATAAATTATACCTAAGTATACATATATATGGTTTATATATAATATTTTTTATTGGTTGTCTCATGGTGGAACCATTCAAGCTACGTTTCTCTAGCATAAATGGTTCAGATATGGGTACTAACATGATGGCACTTTTGCTTAAACCATTTTTTCATTTTAAAAATATAACTTTTATAGGTCGGTTTATGATGGTATCAGTCAAGCTACGTTTCTCTAACACTAGGACCCAGCTATGACTTCTAACATAAAGAACTTTTATTAAATAATGTATAAATATATATTATGTAAATGGTTTAATTATTTAGATATATATTTATATATACGTATATATACATATATAAATGAATAAACTATTTAACTATATATAAATGAATAAACTATCTAAGAAAATAAAGTCATTGGCGTACTAAGCCGAAGGTCCCGGGGTTGATTCCCATATTCAGGAATCATTTTTCAATTTCAATAATATTTTATAGGTTCTGGTGTTGACCTAGTTGGAAAAGGTGGTAGGATTCCCATTTTTATTTTTTAGAAATGGCTTGTACCACGTTCCACTAAGTGTTTTGAAATTGTGAGGAATACTATTTTACCAACCGTTATTTAGATATGTCCTCTTTTGGTTTGAGATACTTTAGGCTTAACGACAACATGATTGATTAAGTATGATAAGCTAAGCTAATGTCGATATTGCTAATAAGGTAAAACTAATGAAGTACTACCAAGGGATGTTTGCTGATTTTACCTTTAGTGTGAAAAAATTCCAAGCTTTCTTCGAAATAATTCAAGTCTAATAGCTCATGATAATTCATTAAAATTCTTTCCCAAAATTACTATCTTCTCAGAATCGCTGGTGAGCGATTGATGACGAGTCCTGACGTGTCAAGGGATGAGGATTAACAAAGGGAGGAGGTCTGGTTGAAGCGAGGAGAAGGAGGTGGTAAGAAGGGGAATCAGGATGACGAGGGGAGGTTGAAGCGAGGAGAAGGGGGTGGTAAGAAGGGGAATCAGGATGACGAGGGGGTACATCTGGGGGAACGAAGGTCTTTAAGATGAGATACGGGATGATTGACATCTTACTTCCAGTCCAATGACATCCCGTCAAGTGACACTATTTGTGGTAGTATGCCTACATAGTAATAGTGTCCATAAGGTGGCAGACCCTAGCCAGATTAACCCATCAGCTTTTCTGGCTCTACTCTTTTTGGCTGTATGCCTATTTTTCATATGGGAAATTATTTTTATGAGTGTGACGAAAAAAATTAAATGGGGTGCTGGGAAAGGGAGACACGATCCAGCTCCCATTACGATTTGGCACATAAGGTCTTCTCTGGTCCTAGTTTGCCTATGCCGCTTAGTTGGAGAACTCCTTATACACTGGTTCTTACGGAAAATAGCGGGCTGATATGAGGTCTTCTATGTGTCCCAGTATGCCTATTTTATAATCACTTGGGAATATGGGTGGGTGGAAGGAGAATCCCTAAAAAAAATTAATTCTTTCTTTTACCAAAAATAAGGTTCCTTCGCCACTGCGTTGAGTCAAAACTATTATAGTCAAAACGGAATACTAACGAACAGTTTTACAAGGTGATTTCAATATCATTGGTTACTGGCGTGAAGTCAACTCTCCGCTTTGGCAGTAGTCATTCAAGACTAAATCCAGGTAAGCTATAGGGTCATAATGTTATTTCAGACAAATTAAATTTTCTTTGAGGTTACGATTATGGTAAAGTAAAGGTAAAATTTAAATTATATTAAAATTATCATGATTTTTATAGACCAGTAATTTCATTTTCATTTAGTGTTAAAATTAATCACCTAATATTTTTATTGAGTGCACTATGTCAGGGATTGATGAATCTACAACTATTTGTAAGGTAGCTTTATTAAATAGTCAAACGAGTCAGTGTCCAATAGGTATTATCTTATTTAAAGCTTTTTAAAAACTAGTTATGAACATAGAAACTGTTATACACATTGATGTGTATGCAAGTGTTAAGTATATAACAAATTACAAAATTAATTTGTATTACGTCTTAATATCTACTAATGAACCAAATGCAAATTTTTAACTTAATTTTATGGTTATTTTAGTCTTAGGGCCAATCGATAATTATTTCATAAGCTTCTTTAATGTGACATTGGCAACGTATTGATGGGTATTTTCAGCCCTGAAATCGATAGATTCTCAAAATATAATATAATAGGTAAGTTCTTTTTTCTTTTAAATATAAGTTTCTTCATGGACTAAAGGTTTCAAATGTGTATTTTATCAATGTAGGATGACACTCAGCTTTAACGTTCATTTTCATCTTAAGATATAAATTACAAATTAATAGGCGCGTGGCACTACACAACTTGATATCTTAGAACACGGCGCAGAGCATACCACATTGATAGTCGACACCACACCACGTTCTGAGGGTCATCATTAACGGTCCTACATCACAGAAAGTGCAGTGCCACACGCCTGACCCCTGCGCAACTTGCTGTACACGAATGCTTGAACAGCTTTGCTCTCCCGGCGCTGTACGCCGAAACTTTGAGCACAATTGAATGGTATTAGCATATTACGGATGCAAGTGTATAGGGATTTTGTATTACTTTGGGTTAAAACAAGATATATGTGCAGTTTGGGCTATATGTTTCGGAACACACTATATTTATTGTTGAGTAAACCCAATTTGTTTTCAAGAACTAAATGTTGTGTGTTTTGATATAACCTTAAATTGTAGTTCTATTACAGTCCTTTATCAGATATGGTTTAAACTAGGTGGAAAAAAGAGGGCGTTAACTTTGTAAATAGTTTTGAAGCAGCTTAGTAGTAAAATAAAAACGAGCTTGGGGAAACTTGTAGCTATAATATTACTAATATTACCAATAATATGACTAGAAAGTTGACATCCCCTTAATGATTTCTTTATCAGAAACACTGGTTTGTAGTCAAACCAAAAACGTTCCATTGCATCACATTGACAGATATGTTGTGTATGATATGGATATTTTTCTTATTATCACCGCGTTTTACTACCCGTTCTAGCTTTACTTATATATTATAATTACGTTAATGGGGTTAGGGATGAGGAAGGAGGAATTTTAAGGTTAATCTACCCATATTTAACTGGAAGGAGAGTGTTAAACCATTTAAGATAAACTTACCCTCAGTAGACCCAACCGGGATTTCAACTCCGCTCTCCCCGTCATCAGACAGCCAGTCCAACACGAGACTGGAGCCCTATACCGTTCTGCCACTGAAGTGGGTGATATGGAATTAACTGACATTGCGTGAATAATGAAAAGAACTTCCAAGAGTCGCTCAATTGAGCTGTCATTTCTACTTTAATGTGATGTGGTGTTGGGTTTTGTCCAAACATGAAGTCGACAATGGTGGGCGGCCAGTTCGTTTTCTGTGAAATAATGAAATCATTCATAGATGATTGATGGTCATTTCTTTAATATTTTTACCCTATTGAAAAAAATTTAAACCATTTGATTTATTTGCCATTACTAAGGCTCGGATGTTTGTGACGTCAAAAATCGCGAAATACGCCCTTAAAAATACCAAGAAATGACCTAAAATTTAACAAAAAAATGCCCTAAAAATGTATGTTAAGGGTGTGTCAGTGCTCGGAATAATCATCACACGTCAGATTCACTTTATGTTGACAAATTTATTAGTTTTATCTTTAAGGAGCTTCCCCCACTACTTTTTTAAACCGTGTGGGTAAAAGTGCAATATTGTGCGCTGTGACCAGTAGGAACTCATCCTAGACGAGAACCTTTTAGTGAATATAAATAAATGTCTGTAATCTAGCCAGTATTAAGAAAAGATCATGATGTTTAGCATCCATCGATCAACATTGACAGCATTTATAAAATGTGGCATCCCCAAAGCACGTACCTTGTCATATAAATACATACATTTTAGTTTGTTGGAGATGTCATCAGATAGATCTAGCGATAAAACTATACACTCCATGTATAAAAAAGTTCCATAAGAGTAATGTTATTTAAAAATAGTTGACGATTTATCATCTAAACGTGTCAATAAAATCTAAAATAGCAAATATGTAGCTCTGTGAAAATACCAAACCTATCTTGAAGTGTTTAATTTTAAATTATGTATATTTGTTTGTTTAAGTAAAACGGTTCGTTTGAAAGAAAATTTGATCAACAACATGCGTAAGTTTACACCACCCTCTTCTACACCCTTAATGATGATGAATATTATTACAAATATGCCTCAAATCAAGGAACTAGCTTGCAGTAAAAGAAATTAGCGGTCAAATCTTTAATTATTGATTATCTTCACTTCACAAACGTTTCATAACAATATCGATCCATAAGTACTAAGTTCTGTTCTTCATATTATTCTTTAACAAAATCTTTCAACTTCACATTATTTAATTCACTAACTTTCGGTATGCTTAAAATCCGGTACAGAATTTACACACAACAGGTCTCGTATCGCATTGAAGATGTCACAAACTCACAACCAAATTTACAGAACCATTTTGATAACCAGAAGAGTCTTTACAAGCAGAACAAGAATCCTGATGTGGACAATTCTACGAAGTGGTCAATGTAACCCTCCCTCCCCCACAGGAGATAAGCTCCTGAAGTTCTCATTACTTGGGGTTTTCCAAGAAAAGTTGTCTCTCTCGAAAAGATAATTATAGACCACTCAAAGTTATCAGGAATAATGAATCTGTATTGAGTGAGCAAAAGCAGAAATGATTCTTACCTACAAGTAATATGGTAGGGTTGGGAAAATATCTATAAATAATAATGAGAGATATCGCATATTCTTGGTCAAATAAATTATTATGGTGCAGAGAAATAAATTTAAAAACATATTTACATTTTATACAAGGTATAAATGTCGGCAAAACCATGACTGAACAATAAGACTCATTCAGAGAAAATGAACAAAAAATACTGAAACTAAAAATATATTTTCTTGTTATTTAAAACTGAGTACGATGTCGTTATAATTTTGTTAGTCTGGCAGATCAGAAAGGGGAACTAAGTATAAAGATATTTTATTCAGTCAGCCTACAATATTGATAAAAAAATCTTTGTTTTTAAAAGGACCATGTCTTACTATCCTTTTACGTGGTACGCATTTTAACTACATTAAAAGGTTTAGGGATGAGGAACGTAAAATCTAATGGAAACGTAACCGCACTTTAGTGAAGAAGGAACATAAAATAATTTAGGAAAAATATTCTAAGAACACCCAGCTAGTATTCTCGCACTTTTCTTCTCGTTATCGGAAAACCAGACTAAATGAGCCTTTAATTTATGCCAACTTCCTGTCGATTCAGGCAACAGTACTTAAAGTGGAAATTCTGATGACAGTGAGATTGGGGTTTGAATCCCGTTCGGGTGTACTGATGGTGGTTATGCCCTCTCTCCTTCCATACAAATGCAGGTACACTACCTTTAAATTCAACCTTCCTTATATTTAACTCACTAGTATAATTATTACATATTAGAACAACTTGAACAGGTAGTAAGACTCAGTGTTTAAAAAAAATGACATGTTATAACGTCTACGAACGGCTGATTTTTTTTTTCTATTTGTGTTCTGGAATTGATCATTGCCGACGTAAATAATAAAATAAAGACACTTTTAAAAATTCATAAATTAAATTTGAATAACAGTTAGAAGTAGACAAATGTCCAGTGATTTCCCTAGTCAACGTTTGTTTTGTTTAATTAAGAGGATATTTATATACTTTGTCAAAAACTGATGTAAATAAATTTTGTAGTGGCAATATTGTAAAGAGCACCCAGACTTGCATAAGTGTTGCCAGTACCCCAATTTCGAGGATTAATTTCTAGTTTCACACCAGCTTGGATAATATATATGTGAGATGGGATGGAAGAGGACGGGAGAAAAGTCGGTATTTTTGTAGTTTTTATGGCCTGTATCAAAATACAATTTTATATATATAATTTTTTCCAAGACAAATCGTAAATTTTCCCCCTGAAATGACATTGTTATAAGAAAACCAAGTGAGAAAAAACAGAAACTTTTTTTTACACAAAATATGTAAAAGCATAAGAATAGTTGATAAATATTATGTTTTTTCGAAGTAAAATATGTCTAGCACCTTTTTTTCTGTATAAATCTTGATTATCTATATAAACATAGCTTGTATATAGTGTGATACATATTTACTTATTTATAAGAAAAAGTTAGTTGATTAAAAAGTGTTTTTTATAAATACAATATGCTACACAATACACAAGTATGAATAAATGGTACGACACAATCATACTCAGATTTCTCATAGTCTCTTATTGAAAAATCAGTCATCAGTTAACTACCCATAAATGACTTTTTATTTGCTTGCTATGGCAGTACTAATCTCAGACAATTTTGAGCAGCCAGTCGTATCTAGCTCAGTCCATTTTGAGCAGCTAGGTGTATCTAGTTCAGACCATTTTGATCAGCCTGGTGTATCTAGCTCGGACCATTTTGTGTAGCCAGGTGTATCTATCTCGGACCATTTTGAGCAGCCAGGTGTATCTAGCTCAGACCATTTTGAGCAGCCAGGTGTATTTAGCTCGGACCATTTTGTGTAGCCAGGTGTATCTAGCTCGGACCATTTTGTGTAGCCAGGTGTATCTATCTCGGACAATTTTGAGCAGCCAGGTGTATCTAGTTCAGACCATTTTGATCAGCCTGGTGTATCTAGCTCGGACCATTTTGTGTAACCAGGTGTATCTATCTCGGACAATTTTGAGCAGCCAGGTGTATCTAGCTCAGACCATTTTGAGCAGCCAGGTGTATCTAGCTCGGACCATTTTGAGCAGCCAGGTGTATCTAGCTCGGACCATTTTGAGCA
>CABFWB010009717.1:0-11858 GCA_902151455.1 Timema bartmani
AGAGAGAAAAAATAGGATTGTGAGAGGGTTAAAGAGAGACCGTTTAAGAGAGAGTGTTTGAGAGAAAGAGTTAGAGGGAGAAATTGAGAAAGCGAGTTTAAGAGATTAAGAGTGTGTTTGAGAAGGAGAGTGGGTTTGAATGATAGTTAGTTTGAGATAAAGAGAGTTCGATATCGGGAGTGAAATTGAGAGAGTGAGAGTGAGAAAGTTTGAGATAGTGAGATTGACAAAAGGGTTTAAGAGAGAGAGTTTGAGAGAGAAAGAGAGTTTGAAATAGAAGAAATTTGAGAGAGAGGGCGTTTGTGAGAGAGCATTCAAGAGATATAACGTTCGAAAGAGAGGTCGTTTTAGAGAGAGTGAGTGAGAATTTGAGAGATAAGAAAGGATTTGAGAGAGAGAGCGTTTTAGAGAGAGCTCAATATATAGAGTATAGTAAAGATAATAATGTGAGAGAAATTGTGTGATAAATAGTGTATGAGTGATAAAGTGTGAGAGAGGGAATGAGAAAAGATTATATCATAGTAAGTGGTTTATAGAGTAAGTGTGTGTGTATGTGTGTGTGTATGTGTGAGGGCAGAGAGTGTAAGAGTCTGATAAAGAGAGGGAGAAAATGTGAAAATATAGATGTGGTACTCAAATATTACAGTACTTTGAAATATCATTCCCTCAAAATTAAGTATCAACATGGAAATATACGGTAATTGAACTTACTGTATTTGTAAGAATGTGAAAAGATAGATGTGATACACAAAACATTACTTTTAAATATCATATCCTCTAAACTAAGCGGTAAAATGAAAACATAGCTCAACTTATATATTTGTATTGTGTTACTATTTGCTAAAATCAACATCAAAACCCATTATTTGAAAAAAAATTAACACCAAAACTCATGCTTAGATGGTTAAAATGGCTATTTTTTAAAAAACTTTTTCAAGATAATTTTATCGTTTTTGAGCCTAAAAGACATAACAAAACATATTTAAACATAATTTTATCACGCGTGAAACAGAACGTAGATCATATTTTCACGAACTTAACAACTTAACCTTATAATTTTCGAATTAGGTTCAATATTATTGATTTTAATGCGAATTGATGATAACCACATTCCAATCAAAAATAAATGTTTTCCCAGTTTAGGTATCTCAATTTAAATATGTTATGACCAGCATCCAAAGAGAAATATTCATCGAAAGAGAAAATGTTAATGTGTTTCGACCAACAAATAAAGATTGAGTTATTATGCTATATGTTATTTAGAGAATTACAGCCATGCAGTAAATAACGTTTTCTATGGTAAGTAAACAAAGAATGAAAAACTAAAAATTCTCTGTGAAAATCGGGTTTTCGTGGAAAATTACTATTTTTCCCGACATCCTGGACTATTAACCTTTAAAACGAGCGGTCGTTTGTCATAATCAGTTCAGTTATTTCCTCTTAATTTCTATTACCTGAAAAGGGGTTAATGAACTATATATAAGATTAACAGCCCATTAAATATTAAAAAAAAAAAAACACATTTGGGTAACAATCTTTTCAATTTCCTTTATTATAGTACTGACGACAGTNAACAGCCCATTAAATATTAAAAAAAAAAAAACACATTTGGGTAACAATCTTTTCAATTTCCTTTATTATAGTACTGACGACAGTCGTGAGATCTATGATAGGCCAGCACTGAAAAATATAAAAGTACCTATCAAGCACGTATAATATCAGAAAATAAAATAAAATAAATAATCATAGTTTTATTTTATTTTATTTATTTGAGGTAATTAACGTTCACTTTCTGAACCGACTAATTATATCAACACAAGAGAATTTACATGAGAGAAAGAGCCTACTAATTTTGCCCGAAAAGTATTTAGACTCTTACAGGGTTCTTTTACATGCCACAATCGACATGGTACCGACGGCTTTACCTTACTTCCCCTTCGAAGTAAGTTGTGCTACGGATTTTTAACGCTCAAGAAAAATCCGTTTACCCCAGCTGGGTTTGCACGCACGAACCTCAGGCCCTGCGGCGAGCAATTTACCACAAGATCACCGAGGTTAACTAATCCTTGTCAAATAAGGATACATACTAACGAGTATTTAAGAAAAAGGAAATAATAGAAATGATAAAATTAATATAGTAAACAAATAACTAAATAGTAGTAAAAGCGCAAGTATTTAAAAAGCAGTAACAATAAGAAACAAATAAAACATAGTAATGTAAATTAAAATATTTGAGGCAGAACCTCTACAGTATAAATTAGCCTAGACAAATAAAGCATAATAATGTCAATTTAAATATTTGAGGCCTTTACAGGGTAAATTAGTGATAAGGGAGGTCCTTAAAATAACTCGCTGAGTTTGGCTTTTCTTTTATGATAAAAGTTGAATTCAACCAAATCTAGAATGGGCGTTATGGATACAACGGCTATAGGGCTCATGTAAGAGTTATTGAGAGAAAATTATTTTCTATTACGAGAGAACCGAGAAGGGACATGCATACCTACATGATCAAGGGCAAATTTATAAAAAAAAGTTGCTATTTCAAATATTAAAAACATAAAAGACATCACAATAAGTCTATCCGAGAAGAGAGTTTGGGGCATTAAGAGGTTTCGAATTCTGTCATAATCATAACACATCCGGTTAGTAAGAAATGTATCATAGCACGCATGTATATAAATAATGTAAATGGACTAACTAGTATATAAAAACATGCTTAATAAACTTGTTTGAATAAAAAGTGAAACATATATATATATATAATCCATTTATTTGAGGCAAATTCATAAAATAATATTCACTTACACATCCTTTCTTCATTAAAAATGATTGCATAGGAAAGGAAAAGCCACATAAATTATAATAACGTAAACCACTCAGTGTTACCAATTGTTTACATATTTTATTGAAGTCACTAGTCAGAAAACCCATTGCACACAAGAATGGCAATTCTTCTCCTGTAAAGTTAGGCCTGGATTCCCTTAGAGCTTAAAGATTGTCTCAACATGTGATCTACACAAAATTATTTTATATAAATATAGTAGAGCTCACTTACATGGCAGGGAGATTACAGTGTAAAGCTTTGTAAAGTTCGTCAACACAAACTCTTGGGGAATGTGAGGGGAAGACGAGGAACATTTCTGACCCTCTTCAACTACAATTTTGAAAAAAGAATTATAAATGTATGTCTTCATTACTTAAAATTGTCAATCTGATGGTGACAGGCTATACTACAAGTGTTTTGAATATGCATGGGAAATATTAGGGGGGGCTTAAGGTAGTCCAAGCCCCCACACTAGAGAAACAGGGGTGCCTTAAGCCAGCCCGCCCGCCCCCCTTCGCTTGTTCTGGAGACCCTGACTAGAGTTCACGTAAATGCAAAGTTAGCAATACATTTAAATATTGGCTCAACATGTAATTACTAAATTACACTTTTCAAACCAATAATGTAAAATATAAGAGCCGAAGAGAAACAATAGGAACTCTCGTAACACACGCTAAGCAATCTTCTTTTGTTTTTCGACGTGAACAAACATGGGCGTCACCCATGTGTTTTGTATCATCATTTGCCCAACCGAGTGAGTCATTGGTGTCATTAGGAACCAGCCATTGGGAAATGATGCATTATAAATTAAATAAGTGCTGTCCAAGAAGATGGCAACGAAATACAAATTCTGGCCCATTGCAATTTTAGCCGAGGAAAGCTGATAGTGATAAGAATTAACAATTATGGTTTTGCTATGTTTATTGGATTATCTGGAGTTGATTCTTCGGCTATAAGAAATGTTTAAATACATTATTTGCTTAGTCTTTGAATTATTAGGTAAAATTGGCTGTTTTAATAAACAGCTACAATATAGATTAAAGAAACTATTGTAAAATTAAGGTTAAATATATTATTTTGACAGTATATGGAAGGGTAAGTTTGCATGTTCCACAGACCATTAATTATTTATTGGATGATTATCACTACTTTAAGCTGCAGAATTAGTTTTGAATATCCAAATTAGCATTAATTTTGTAATGGATGATTTACAAGATACATAATTTTTACAGTCTTAATTTATACCATTTCACTTAATTACAATGGTAATATTAGTTTACAGATATCGGTACTATCCATCTAGATATACAATTTCAATTTATACAACCAGACGTATGGATACTATATGAAAATAATTTTAGTAACTTTAGTAACTGAAAAATACTGTTCTTCCTCTCACAAACCTTCAATACTTAGTTCAAGGATAGGTTTGGATATCCTGAAGAACCATTATTTTGTGTAAAGTGGATAGCATTTCCATTAGACTAAACGATAGGGTTGTCCGAAAATACAGAATAATGTGTAAAAATTGAGAGACCAGTTTTTTTTTATAAATTGAATGGTTTTGACACATTAGAGTTTCCTTTCCATACGTCAATTAACTGTTATTGGATTCATTTAAAACAATTAACCCCCTTCTGTTTGTTGATATAAAATGAAAGTAAGACTTTGATAGCGATTACTGACACTTAACCGTACGTTTTATTTTTGTATATAAGATTATTAATCAGCTGAATATAAAGATTACTTAGCTTATATAGTGTGTAAATGAATAAACGTGATTCGTACTATTCGGACTACTATAATGTTAGCACTCTCATGTTCAAATGGTAATGTTTATATTCTAGAAAACAAGAGTGGTTGCGTGTATGTTTCAACACGATAGGCTGGGTGGAGTGAGTCACTACACGCATGTGATCCGGGATGGGAATAATCCAAAAAATTGTTTGTAACATTCTGCAGTGTTATTTATTAATTAATCATTATAAATAGCTTCAAATATTACAAATAACTACATTTTTAGAATATTGATTTGTTTTTAAATATGAACTTATAATATCCAAACCAGTCATTTTTCAGAATTTTAGTTCCCTTGTTGTTTGATTTGTTTTTGTGTGTATTTTCACACAAAAATTATTGAAAAACCAATGGAATGGGATACCATAGTAATTGTAATTTTTAAATGATAGCAAAGTGTTTTTACTTTTTTGCAACATATATTAAATAAAACACCTTTTATGTACAAATTATGAAAATATTGGAATAGCTATATTTATATAAGTGTATAAATTAATTGCAATAATACAAAATGTTGCTATATCTTTTTTAAACTAAATAATATTTGAAAGAAACTGAACATATTCTTACACCTGCAATTTTAAAGCAATATTGGTAGACTATATGCCAAAGAACACAGTAATTTTATAACTTTTTAATAAAAGAAAACTATTATTAAATTAAAGGGTGAATGCTTAATTCACTAAAATTTATTTAAAGGTGTTTCCTTATACTACAAATCACTATATCAATTGAGTATATTTTAAATTATTCTTTTAAGACTAAACAACATTTTAGAAAACATTTTAAATCAATCTTTAGTAAGGAGTGAATAAATTTAAGTTAAGGCTCAGATATTGTTATTTAAAATTTGAGATGATATAATTTTAAATTAAATAATTTATAAATGTAAATACTAGGGATAGATCACTGTACAACTAAAGACCCTAGACCAATTATTTACACTCTTGGAAAAAAACTTATCTTATAACAAACTGGCATTAAATTTAAAATATTTATTGACGCAATAATTGGACATTTAAAAGAGTCAAATGGTCAAACTATCATTCATAAAATATTCAAATTCCAATGTAATCGTAGTTTGTTACAATAATTAAAAATAAAACTTATTTAAAACAACAAGTTTAAATAAAGTTAACATCTCAAGTCAAAAATTTTATTAAATTATATTAATTGAAAGTTAGTTAGATTTAATGAAAAGTTGGAGTTATATCTAAGTCTTATATGAAATCAACGTCCCATTACTCCTTATTGCTATTACAGATCAGATGGAGAAATCTATATATAATATTAATTTGATAGTCTAAATATTAATAATTAAATAACACAACATTCTAAACCAAACTCACCAGTTGAAAGTGTAAGTAGAATACAAATAAATGTAACTATTACACCAACTTAAATACTTAAAACCACGTAATAGATTTAAAACATATAATATATTTATCAAAGTGTTTGGTTTAATGATAAACAGCAGATGCCAGTTGAATCTCAATATTCATTTATACAGGAGCGCTGAGGTAATCTCCAAATATCATTGATACAGTAGAAAGCTTAATGATTATTCAAGAGTATTTTATTACATTTTTAATTTATTTTTCAATATTATTATTTTAAACGCAAAGGGGGGTTTATTTTTATTATTTTGATAACAATTATTTGTTACGTATATCAAATAATGTATCATATAGAATAATGTTGTGGTTCTCATCATCAGTAGGCATGTGTTTGAAGAAGAGTTTAAGACTCTAGTTATTTACCATATGTAATTATAACTATAAAAAAGGTTTAGAATAATTTATTTTATAATTTATAGATAGTACAAATTCAAAACCTTTCATTCGATTTGTTTGTATGACTTTATTCTTAACCTGTCCTGGTGATGCACACAAACCTAAACCCATCAATTAAAATAAATGGAATCAATTCCCCTATCTGAGCAGTTATCTTCCATAAAATGTAGATATTGAAGCCAAAATTTAACTTCTTCTAAAATAAGCATATAGAGCTTTTTCTTATCTTAGAAACAGAGTATTCGACAATCGTAATACCCAAATTGAAACAAAGCCATCAGTATTAAATGCAGTTGTTATCCCAACACTTTATATGGCTGTAATATTTGGACACTATACAGAAAATACCCAAAGGTATTGAAGGCATACCAATTACGCTGTCTTTAAATATACTATGGATTAAATGAAAATATAGGTGCACTAATATTAGTGCTGTGGTTGAAGCAAATACCACCACCAGCATTGAAGCAATGGTCATTCATCATCAAATCCGATGGACCGGCCACGTTTCCCGTAAGCCGGAATTCTGTCTTTAAGAAGATTCTTTGTTCACAACTGAACGAAGGCCAACAAAATAATGTCAAACAAATGAAACGCTTTAAGGACTCAACTAAGGGAAACCTAAATAAATGTAGTCTTGGGCTTCTGACTGGGAATCCGTAGCCCATTACCTAACTACAAGAAGCTAATAGAGTGTTATAATTTTGTATGCCACCAATATCTCAAACTGAGATGGAACAGGTATTACAACTTTAAACGTGCCTCCAAAAATTTTAGCCCCGAGATGATAAATGCAGCAGATCGGAAGCATGACATCAGAATAACTTGACACAAATGTGACACAAATTGCAGTGGTTGGGGCTACAAGAAATAGCATCTCATATGCTATATAATAGTAGCTTATTTTACTCAGAGTCAATTTCAAACCACCTGCAAGCCACCTGAGACTATCGGAGCAGCTAATCCCTCCGGATGGTCTAACGAGACTCTGCTATTTGAATTAATTAATTATTTAATAAGAAACTAATACCGTCCATTGACGGACAAGTCCTGTTCCTACTTGATAACCATGAAATTCAGTCCCAGTCACGGAGCTTACAAAAAAAAGAAAAATCAGGCGTCATTTTAATTACATTTGATTAACACACCTCATCCAAAATGCAAACCCTTGACTGAAATGTATTTAGTCCCATAAAGGCTTATTACAACATGGCATTGAACAGCTGAATGGTATCTCCAGGTAACGCAGTAAAGCCCGTGACTATTTACAGAATTTCTTCTTTAATGCGGACCAGGTAATCAATAGATTTAACGGTAAATAACATAGCAAAAGGCTTCAAAAGATCAGGGTTCGTACCCTTTAACGAGAACATCTTTTCTAATGAAGATCTTATGGCATCAAATTTACAGATTGACCAAAACCATTGAAGAACGATCCTCAAGACCCTGAATGGAACAACACTTCAGATCAAGTTATTGCTACATTGCCAAGTCCTTGGTCATGTTTATCGACTTACAATCAAGACACTGTGCTCTCGAAATCAAAAATTGTTATTCCAGAAATGATAATACTTCATCCAAAGGCACCACCAAGGATGGAAACAAGTAGAGAGTGACCATAGAGTGAATCTTGCATTCTCATAGATAATTCCGAAAAAATATATATTGAAGAGAGAAAACAAAACAGAAAGAAATCTAAAATGAAAAAAGTAAATACAAAATTAAGCTAAACTTTTTTCTATTATGAAAGTTCAGAATCTGATGAAGAAAGTTTACCAGAAGGAGGCCGATACGAAAAAAAAAATGACTTTATATTAAAAATGAAAGAAATTGAGGAGGAAGCACGGTTTGAAAAATAATATATATAGTCAATGGTTGCTTTAGTTTTTTAAAACTCTCGAGTAAGAAGACAGTTAAATATTATGTCACTGAAGTGGGCAGCAGAGAAGAAATATTTGAGAGGGCATAAAAAAAGTTATAACAAGATGACAATATCTATTATACTGAGATGACGCTGTCATATTAAAGCTTTCTCATTTATCAGTATGTGGTGGATCTGTTCGCTAAAGATAATACTTAACATTTTGAGTTGATCTTTCTACACGGTATAAGAGATTCATTGCTTTATATTATACTAGTTTTGGTTCAATTAACAAATTTGCTAAACATTTTATTGATATTTAGTATTTGTAACCTATCGCTCAAAGATACAACGCCCTCTATTTAGAGGTACAACCTCATATGGTACCATTGACCGCAATTTATTAATTACTTAAAGGTAGAAAATGGGCATATATAGTTAAAGTTCAGTTTTGAAAAAAAACATATAATAGTATAAAGCCATTAGATTTAGATGCTAACTTAATTAGACCCTTAGAAGCAAAAATGAGGTGTGGAAAATTCAAAAATATATGTTTATATAATATATAATAGATCCTTAGGAGGGGTTGTCTTCTGCACGACGTCATAGAAGAAAAGGTTGAGGGAAAGAGGCACTTAGGAAGAAGGAGGATTCAAATATTAGATGACATGAAGGAAACCATAAAATTCTGGGAACTCAAGGAGAAGATAGAGGACATGGTGCATTGGCGGTCTAAGTTCATTGACAAAAGAATGGACCTATCATAAGACAGAACACCCAATATTATTATTATTAATAATAATAATATTAATAATTATAAATAAATAATATACATATTGTGTTTAGACTCTCCTATGAGTTGGTTGTTTGAGGATTATCTTTTACTGTGATACATTTTATTACCATTGTTTTTACTAAAATAATAATTACGTGATTAGAAAATTAGCTATTTCAAATGATTTTATTTAGTTTATATTATAGTTAATTATCCACACAGAAAGTTTAAAATTATGTTTTTGGTTTACTATGCCAAAGGCTTGATTAAGTAAATTTATAACTAGAGAAATAAGCTTTACGAAACAGTTTTAAGATTCATTAAATAGTATGCGAGTCATCCGTAGTTTATATTAATTAGAGTAAGCACTAAGGTTTCAATAATTTCCCAAAAATGTAAAAAAAAAAAAGTTACTAATTCATTACAATGTCTAACAAAGATTTTTTTTTTAATATCTAGTCATTGTTTATTAGTGCAAACATTCGCTATGTGCATGTCCTGATCAATATAAATTAGTGTGAATACTTGCTGTTTACAAGTCCCAATCAGTAAATTTTAGTGCGATCATTTGCTGTCTGTATGTCGTAGTTAACAAATTAACAATTTGTTCGTTTCAGTGATAAAAAGTACCCACTTCAGCGATAACTCAGTCAGCATGTATTTGTGTAGGAACCTATTCTTTGTTTGTATGTCCAAGTAAGTTAAAATTAGTAGCTCAGCATTCTCTTCTTGTATAGCTTACACGTTAATAACAATGGTAGTACTACATAGCCCCCTTGTACATCCAAGTCATTAAATATTAGTCGTACTAATTTTCACGTACAAATTAATAAATAGTGATAGTACTACACACACCCTTGTACATTCAAGTCAGTAAATATTAGTGCATGGTCTAAGTCATCACATTAGCTGTCATTGACAGGGAAATCGGGGTTCATATTCTGTTTGGGTGTATTGAGGGTGGTTTTCCCGAAATTTTTTCCCACTTTACCTGCATCCTAATCCAGTTACACTTCCTCTAAATTCAACCATACCAGTCCTTATCTCATTATTTTAATTAGTACATATGCGTATAACCTGAAAAGGTAGTAAGACACGGTGCTATATATAATAGTAGTACTAAATTTCATACTTGTACAAGTACATCCAAGTCAGTATATATTCACAGTACTACTTTCCTTTCTTTTATATACAAGTTAATAAACACTAGTAGTGCTACAGACACACTTTGTACGTCCGCGTCAATAATTTTAAGTAGTACTACATATTACACCACTTGTATTGTACATCCATACCAGTAAATACTAATAGTAGACCTACTTCATACCCCGCTTGTATATACAGGATTGGGAAGAAATACCTGGCATGTTTTAAAATTGAATAAAAAATATAAAATTGGTATTATACATTTTTAATAGCGTATAACCTGAATGGTTAGTAAGATGCAATTTAAATATATATATATATATATATATACATACATACAGTATCATAGTACTACTATAAAGAAGGGAGATTTCATTTTTTCCTATTTTCTTTACTTTATGTTAAAAACTATTGCCTTCATACGGTTTCCATTAGACTGCACACGCTGCTGTAGCCAATTATTGAAGCTCATCATAACCCGCTGCAACATATCCTCCGGTATGTTTTAAACTTCTTCGGAAAGGCGTGTTTTTATATCGTTCAGTGTCGCTGGCCGTTTATTGTACACTACACCCTTCAAGTGAACCTTAAGAAAGAAGAAAGGTCATGAGAACAGGATGGAAAGTTCACGTCTCCAAATCGATAAATCACCTGGCCTTGGAACATGTTGTAGACAGCAGTCATGCTGACACGATGTGTGTGAGCTGTGAAGCTATCTTGCTGGAACCAAAGAAACTCCCGTCGAGGTAGAGTGTTGATTCTTGGCACCAAGAAGTTTCCAGTCCTGTCTATGTATTGATAGGCATTGACTGTTACTGTATGAATATCATCCTCTTTAAAGAAATAAGCTCCAATTATGCAGAAAGATGACACAGCACACCATACTGTGACTTCAGTACTACGCAAAGGACGCTAATGAGTATATCAGGGGTTTTCTGCGGCAGTTCTGTTTACTGATTGCTCCAATAAGGTAAAAATGAGCTTCATCCGAAGAAAGCTAGAAAATTCTGTTCAGAAATTGTTCAACATTTCAGGGTTTTCATTCAGAAGATTTATCAGAACTGTACACCTGTGGATTCTTTGTTCTTTCTGTTGATTTGTAAGTAAATGAACCACTTGAATCTTGTAGGAATGGAATTTTAAATCCTTAATAATCCATCTAACAAATCGACTTGACAGTAACATGATTGACTATCGATCATCTTGGACTATGGAGGATTAAACCTAACACTCAAGCAATATTTTTTTTCTGTTCGAACAGATCTTGGCCTTCCTGGCTGTTTTTCATCCTTAACAGATTCTTCCTCTCGCCATTTTGAAACCCAGAGACGGATTGAGTTGCGTGATGGTGCATTCCTTCAGTTAAATTGTCGCCTAAAGTCTCGTTGAGTAGCAGTGATAGATTTGGTTTTAATAATTAGCTCTACCGCAGCGATACGCTCCCGCACACTCTAATTCAGGGCAACTAAACTCAGATTTGTTCTACTATCTCCCACAAGCGTGGCATCGCTGCTCAACGAAAGCGCGTGTCGTTACTCTTTTAAAACTGTCAGCTGCATGCCCCTCCCTGTACAAGGATTATGAGCTCAGTAGTGTTCTGGCCCAGATAAAACAGCGCGCTGATTGGTCGGTTTTGGTCACGTGACCACGCCCCCTCGCTCT
>CABFWB010009718.1:0-11857 GCA_902151455.1 Timema bartmani
ATTGTGGTGCTATTTATAAAATGTGAACCACCCCTCAGGTAGCCAATATTCTTCAGAGTATTATTTAAATATTTTTATTAATTAGTAATTTGTGAAATACACTTAATTTTACCGCTAGAATTAAAATCATGGTTTCACCTTGAGTCCTGACTATATAATATTTAATGTACACATCAATTTTAAACGAAATACTTCAAACAGTTTAGACTTTAGACTGTACCCCCAGAAACTGAGAAAATAGTCAAATACATCTTTTATTAGTTTGACAACCCATAAAACGTCATAATCTTGAGGTCGAAAATTTTCATGCTTTCAATACATTCTTTTATTGGGAAAGTAAAAACCATCACATATTTAAAAATAATCACGAGAATCCGAATTTACAAGTAAAATAAATAACCCAGTGAAATAATGTTATCAAACGATGATTAAAATTTATGACAATTGTAGTTGAGAACTTAATAATAATATTGTCGTTGCTAAGACAAAAGTTCAATTCATGGTAGAAAAGAGCAATAGGTGCGCAACTAAAGGGTCGGGACTTCATTTGGTGGGGTCATGTGTTAATAAGTTGTCACAGATTTTTTTTTAATTGGATGACATAGAAGATATGAAACAAATCTTTTTGGGTAAGATGCATCCTTTGTAGTACTGTAAGAAAATGATACGTGCAATAAATTTACTTATAAAGATTTAATAGCCTTCTAAACATTTATATGGAGCCAACATTTCATAGTAAACTTAAAATTTAATAGGAGAAGGCCTCACTTTAAGATGGGAGCGTAGCGGAAGTGAGAAATGATCGGAGCTTTTGCAGTTTTTATGGCAAAACATTTTTTGGCCAGAAAAAATAAAATAATTCTCAGTTAGAAACATAGAGTTTGATTTTCTTTAACTGATTATATAAAATTTGTTGAATATCTGTCGTGAGCATAGCAACATTATACGAGAAATTTTTTAAATGAATAGAAAAAGTTGTCATTAAATTCCAGGGTACTATTGACAGATATTGAACAATTATTGTTGATATCACAATGTGAATAAACTTAAACTATATTTCTATTGGAAAATTATTTTATTTATTCTGACCAAAAAAAGTTTTGATATAAAAACTGCGAAAAAACTGCCATTCCTACACGTCTCTCTTAAGTAACGTTAGCGGATTAAATCAAAGATGATCTATCACGCAGTAACAAGCAGTAATGCTTGTCAAACCATAAGGTAAAAATAAAGAGAAAACATTTTTTAAGAAATGGCGAGATTATGATATGATGGTAACAATAAATAATAGTTGGAACAATGTTTATTACATCCGGAGAATGCACCGTAAAAGGCTCGGTACTAAGACAGTTAAAAAAACTTAGAACTAGTTTCACTCGTTGCACTGTAAACTGTATAAGAGAAACATTCAATTAGGAACTAAACATTCAAAACTTGTTCTTGTTCTTCCGGCGAAAGTACAGCGACTGGATAAATGATTGCCTTTGTATAGAGATAGGCCTATAGTATAGACAAGCGATTTTCAACATTTTTCAACTCGTGGTACACTGATCAAAGCGTTAAAATGGTCAAGACACACCATAAGTCTTTTAGGGAGATTTTATCACTAAAATAACGAGTAGTAATATTGTGTTTGAGAGTTAAATAGCGATAATCATTATCGTCGATGTGCTAATTAAAAAAATAATGTTGATCAATGATCATGGATTTAAAAGGATTTATTTTTATTTCTCCATGTATTTTTCATCTTCCCCCAAACTCCCGTGGCACACCTGCTGTTTCTTCACGGCACACTGGTTGAAAAACACCGGTCTGGACAAAATGGTATTCAAACTTTTCTGTTCGCGTACTTTAAGATATAATTTTTCCTCAACTTTGTACTCATAAGGCTTTTGGTGCATAAAGAGATCTAGACATATTATATAATCATGGATTAGAATAATACCCTTTATATTGTATAATGACACCCGAACATGGGAATCAAACCCGGGAACTTTAGCTTAGTAAGGCTCTAACTACTCAGTCATAACGGAATCATCCCGTGCATTGGCGTACTAAGCCAAAAGTCCTGGAATATTCTTGATTGTTAGATTAGGTTAAGTTAGGTATGCATAGATGGAAGCAAGTATTCTATGCATCCTTAGTCTATACGTCATATTTTGATTGGTCAAAAAAAAATCTGCCCCATCTACTTACCAACACTGCGCCAAATGTCCTGATTAGATTGGTCTAAACTGGTCGCGTTTCGAAGGGACTGTGCCAAACGGCCATCTTTTCTGTTTGCTTAATATATTTTAATATAAATTTACATTCGTTTAGATGTAATTTATTAATAATAAACATCATGAATATCTATAGTAATAGCGATATTTTCCACTCACCGAATGTAATTTATCAATAGTAAACATCATGCATATTTATCGTAGTAGCGATATTTTCCACTCACCGAATGTAATTTATCAATAGTAAACATCATGCATATCTATCGTAGTAGTGATATTTTCCACTCACCGAATGTAATTTATCAATAGTAAACAGCATGCATATCTATAGTAGTAGCGATATATTCCACTCACCGAATGTAGGGCATGTTGGCAAGAACGTGATACTTGGACCCCGGATCGAAGTCGATCTCAGACCTCAACACGGGCGGCTTGATTCCAGTATATTTCTCCCTGTTCGTGACAAAACCCACAGTGATGATATCTTATACACAATCTAAAATATATTAAACACAACTTCTTTTTTTTTAGGAACACATCCTACTACCCGTTCGGATTATAGGTTTATATGTTAACTCGCTTTGCTCGTTGGGGGCTCAGCACCCAAACCCCCAGTGTGTTATCTTTGCAAGTGGATGTAAACTAATGTAATTCCAGAGCCGTTTTTTGATAGGTCTTACCGTTTAGCCACAAGAGACCTCCAAAAGAAAGGTCCACACCTATTTTAAAGTTGCTCTGACATGTTACATTTTTTTCGGGGGTTGAAAATGAAAAGTTTTAACTTTTTGTAATTTTCCCGTCGGCTACAGGCTAGAAGTTATAGGTTGCCAAATTTCAAGTTTCTAGCTCATCTGGAAGTGGGTAAACATTAATGTCAGTGAGTGATACAGCCATGTGGCTTTATAGTAGTGTAATAATTACGCTAATGGTATTAGGGATTATAAAGGTTATATTAAAGGAAATGTACTCGAATTTTCGTGGAGGGAAAGTGGAAAACCATTTAGGAAAAACCACCCTAAATACCGCAACCAAGACTCGAACCTAGATCTCTCCGTCATCGGAAGTCTAGTCTACTACGATAATAGCGTGTTAGACCATGTGGCCATTGAAGTGGGTCCACGTCTTACTACCTGTTCAGTTTATATGCCTATATAATAATTACGGTAATTGAGTAGGGAATAGGTAGGAAGCGTTTTAGAGGTAATATACCCGCATTTGCATGGAAGGAGAACGGGAAACCGTTTAGGGAAAAAAACTCTCAGTAGACTCAACCAGGATTCGAATTCGGCCACTGAAAGTATAAATCTTCTACTGTAGCTGGGACCTTAGGACAAGGGTGATTAACCTATATCACGCGTGCCCAAAGTGGCACGAGGGATTGTTTTCTTTGGACGTGCTGTTCACTGATGTCACAAGGTATTATTTTACCGACCAACCTTGTCATACTATGAAGGTGTAGAGAAAGAAAGTATCTCATATGAATATCATTATTTCCTATTGGTTATTCAAGTGAATTATTTGGGATAGCCATTTAGAAGTGACCCGCTTTGGTGGCCGCATGGTCCAAGGTGTCACTTTTGGAAAAGACTGTATTGCCAATGATGGGGAGAACGAAACTTAAATCCCAGTCGGGCGTGCTGAGAGTTAGTTTTCCACTTTCCCTCCATTAAAATGCGGGTACACTTACTCTAAGTGCCGCCTTCCTAATCCCTAACATACTAGCGTCATCGTACATATGCATATAGCCCTGACGGGTAGTAAGACATGGTGGCAACAAAAATGTATATACTTTATTAATATATTAAATAATCTGTGATTTAGATTGATTTCATTCTTTAGACCTGAAAGTTTGTTTAAATATAATTAGATCTTTATATAGTCAAAGTTATGGATATATTTTGAAATTTGAAATCATTCAATTACAATTTGGATTGCCTTTTAATATACAAGTCAAAGTGGCGAGTAAGTACAGTCATTAAAAAAATAAATTCTTTTGATTTTATTTCCCCTCAAATTTCTTGACTTGTACGTTATCTGTAGAGAATGAAGAATAAATTAGTTAAGATCCCAGAAAATACATTTTAAATTAATTTAAATTTTGCAGACCTCTTTTTATGAAAGGTCTCATGTTTGTCTAACAGATGGCAGAACTTGCTCAAGTTAAGTTAAAATGATACTTTCCTCCTCCCCCCCCCCCTTTTCTTCTTCTTTCTTCATTAATATAAATTGTTCCAATTTGTGATGAATGGTCACTGACCTGAGCCTCCACCAGTGACAGTTGTATTGCTCCTTGCCGACGCCTCCTTGGAAGATGTCCCATCTCCATCGATCCATAACCAGGCTAAACGGCAGGAAGGCCAACTTGTCCAGAGCGAGGGAGAACAGGTAATTGATGTCATAGGGAAGATCGTCTGCTGAGTTCTGGACCAGACCCAAGTTCTGCAGGTGACCAGGGGTCGACACGGACAAGGCGATAGCCTCGCCGACTGCTTCGTGGAAACCTGTGGACAGTGTCAGTGAGACTAGAAGGTTGGCTGGCATGATTTAAGCTGGGGGTGTTGGGAGCGTGAGTTAAATGCGGTGTTTTTTTGCAGTTTTTATAGTAAAACCTTTTTTTGGTCAAAATAAATCAAATATTGCTCCAATAGAAACATAGATTTATTTTTTTTACATGTTGATATCAACAATCCTTGAATATCTGTCACGATCATAGTGGGCATTAGATGATGAACTTTTTTTATTAAAGAGAAAAAGTTGTCATTAAATTCCAGGACACCCTTGACAGATATTTAACAATTGTTGATATCACCATGGGAGTAAAATTAAACTCTATATTTCTAACGAAGATATGCTTAATCTAGTTTGGCTAAAAAAAATTGTTTTGCTATAAAAAAAACTTCCTAAACACTGTGCTTAGCTCGCGTTCCCTACATCACCACCTTAAGATCTGCTTCCACAAAGTCCACCCATCTCCATCGGAGTCTGCCCACTGGGCGTAATCCTTCCATGTACCCCTTAAAAACTTTCCTAACTCCTATATTCAACAAAATGTTGATATCATCACGTTAAAAAAAATTATATGTTTCTAATAGAGAATTATTTGATTTCCTTTGACCAACAAAAAGTTTTAAAATCAAAACTGCAAAAATACTACCTGGAAATCACGCTACCTACATTCCGCCCTTATACTGAATTAGGTAAGGGCTTCACTGACTACTAAAGGGAAACCTGAAGAAATGTTAGTGAGAAAAACACAAAGTTCTAGAGTAGACCCAAGATCTACTTGTAGCCAGCGGCTTGCACAGATAAAATAACCTGCAGAGTTCAAACAATATTAATGTACGTTTATTCAGCGTTACACAGTAGATCCAAACTATGGAAAGATAAAAAGGTATCAATTTCTTTATGTAGGGTAGACTTCTTTAAGAGAATCATAAGTTATGCTTCATAATCAGTTGTTATTTTTTTTATAAATTTGTACACTTAATACATGATAGTGTTTATAGTGACAACAATAAAAATCAATTATAATAATTCGTTTAGTTTCAAGTAGGTTTTTGATTTGTTTTTTTCAAAAATATTGGCAAAATTAAAATAGTGTGCACAAGTTTAATATTACATTTTAATTACTACTCTTGGTACGTTTGATAAATTAATCCAACCGTTTAAAAATATATATTTTATGCTTAAGAGTAGTATACACACTCTTAGGGGTCCTCATTAAATTACGTAAGACATTTTTTTTTTTTTTTGTGATTTTCGACCCCTCCCGCCTAACCTCACATAAGGGATTACGTAGGTTTTTTGTTTTTGCGATTTGGTAAATTAGATTATTTTAATGTTTAATTATTTTTATACATAAAGATTGGTAATAAAGTGAGTGATATAACATTTTAGAGTATTTTAGTTGCAGTAAAATTAAGTGTAACACATGCTAAGTAAATGAAAAAAAAATGGAATTTTATAATTAATATATTTATTTTCTGACAATTTTTGTGTTTAATATTTTGTCTTACCATAAACATTGATTAAAAAAAACCTTATGTAAGANAAAAAATTACGTAATTTAAGGATATCGCCTTACCAGGGTTTGCTCCGTCTCGGAAGGCTTTCGGAAGATGCCTGTAGTGCAGGAAGTACTGTATATGACCCATTTCATGATGTGCCGTCACAAAGTCCTTCATATTAACGTGTGTGCACATTTTTATCCTAGAACATAGGAACATTAATTGTAAGTCAAACAAAATATTATCAAAAGTCCTTACATTATGAATAGCACCTATATTATGTAGTTAATAATAATATACCTTGATGGTTAAGTTAAGGCTGCCGCCTTTTCTTACACTTAGCGAAAAATTACAATTAAAATATAAGCTAAGCAAATAATACACATAAACACACACACATAGTGACACAGAAAAACCAGAGCTAAATATAAAATATATTAAGTGATATAGAAACCCATTAAAAAATTGTTAAGATTTATAAGAAAAGAGTTGTATTGAGACCCACTTCTGTGGCCGTATGGTCTAACGCGCTACTCTCATGCCAAACTAGACTGCTCATGACGGGGAGATCAAGGTTTGAATCCTGTCCGGGTGTGTTGAGCGTGGTTTTTACCTATAATCTCTCCTGTTGCAGAAGTCCCAGGCGGAAGGTTGGCAGATTACGATGCGGTCTGGTAGTTCTTCCAGGACGGATCCAGCCCAGAATTCTGGAGGCATACCAGACATATTCATCGACTGGTAGAAGTCTTCAGCGAGCCTGAACATGGCTAGCGAGTTGTAGCCCTAAGGAGGACAAGTAGTCATTGGGATTATATTGATATGGTGAGGCTATCACATAAATAATTACATTTACAGTTGTGTGGGGCGGCTTTTTGCCGTGGTAAGCAGAGTTGGTTTAAGTTGAGGATGTAGGGACACGAGAAAAGATTCGTAAAAATAAATCAAATATTTCTCCAGTAAAAACATAAAGTCTATCATTCTTTAATAATTGTATGGGCTGCCCTTGAGCTTGACGCCAACTTTTTCTCTTAATTTAAAAAGTTTCTCATCTAATGCCAATATGTTCATGACAGGTATTCAACAACTGTTGGTATCACTATGCGAATAAAACTAAATTCTTTTTTTCTGCTAAATAAATAATTTATTTATTCTTAGGAAAAAGGCAAAAACACTTGCCTTTTCTCACTTTCATTGTTTAGGTATCAGTTGAAATACATTCCAACATAGGGAAGAGCCTCTTAATGATTGGTCAAATGGGAAATGAGTGATAAATACATATCACACGTACAGCCTTAAACAAATTCTTTTAATTTGTATTTGTACCACCTCTTATTATCCGTTCGGGTTTTATATTAACAAGTTCTTCTTACCCTGAAATCACTCCCAGACAGATTACAGCAGGGGTCAGCAATATTTTTGTGCCACGATTGACTTTTACATTTATCAAAAGTCCCGTGACTATCCTTTGTTTCTCCACTATATTTTTTATTAAATTTTTCTATAAAATCTTTTATTTGATTCCTTAAATTCAATATTTCCTCCAATAATTACGTCTATACCTTAATAAAAAAATACATAATATAAATAAAATGTGCAATCCGTTTATCATGAAAGGTAGAAGTCTTACCTCGATAGATTACACTATGACCCTATCTTATAAGTTGCACCATATTGGAACCAAGCAAGGTAGCAGTCTTACCTTGATAGATTACACTATGACCCTATCTTATAAGCTGTACCATAGTGGAATAATGCAAGGTAGACTTGCTTTTTTTTTATGACGATGTAGTTTTCTAACGTGATCGACTGAAAACTGCTGCGAGATCGACCGGCCGATCGGGATAGACCTATTGCCGACCCCTGCGCTACAGTATGTTACTTCCTTTGGGAGCGGAGGTAATCCTCTTCCCCTAGCAAAGGTTTAAAAAACGCGACGTTATCACCATTCTGCTCAATACAATACAATACAATACAATCAAGTCAATACAAGGTGGAGCAAAATACATGGCAATGATGACATCACAAAGTAGAATGTCTTCAAATTAATCGACTAATATTGTGTTTTGAATATTTTTAACGGCATGTTTAGCACAAGGGTTGTTAGACACTTTTGACGGGTATAAGAGGGTTCTCTAAGAGATTATTCAATTAATTCAGTGTGCAGAAAGGATGGGTGAACTGCAATGAAAGTACACTCCAATTTTAAAAGGAAGAATCTTATCTGACAGCTAGAAGAGGTTTTTTTTTTATTAGGGTTATTAAAATGTATTACTATCTGTTCAGGTAATACGAATATATTATAATTACTCTAATGGAATTGGAATGGGGAAGGAAGGAGTTTAGAGGTAATCTACCCGCATTTTCATGGAAGTAGAGGGGAAAACCATTTAGGAATAAACACACTCACTAGACCCTATCAATACGAGAGTGACACCTTAGAGAGTCGGCCACTAAAGCGGGTAGCTAGAAAAGTTATTAGATCTACTTTAATGTATTCATACGTGAAGTATTGTGACCTTCAGCTGTCGAAATCAAACCCACATTACCAAAAAACCAGACAAGAGGGAACTGACGCCTTTGTCCGAGGTCCCTGTGTTGCTATTTGGAAGAGTATCACCCTACACTCAACACATGGATGTGACGAAGAACGTAAAGAGATCACTGACCTGCTCAATCATTTGAGGCGTTACATCCAGGAAGTTCTTTCCAGGATAAGGGATTGTGACGTCCAGAATATTGCTCCACGATTGACCCCACATGTTTCCTGAAATAGAATGGTATACAAAAAGTAAAGTTCAGACCTTTGGTCCCTTGTATTCAACCCTCCGATGATTAATGAAAATTCAAAGGCCTTGTCTTACGCATACGAGGGGACTTATATTTATTTTCCAAGCGAGTCTTACTATAAAAATTGGACTGTAGAAACAGACTGACCAGAATTTTCGAGACGTTTTTCGTCCGGAGAAAGTGCTATGTTGCGTTTGAAAGTTACCTAAAATACAATGGACGTGACAGTGCTGCTGCGTTTCACGCACTCGGGCAGTCACATGGAACTTTTCCGGGTGTGGAATTTTTAGAATTTAAAAGTTGTTCATATACTGGATATCAATATCACTTTTAGAGCTAGCAGACTTTTAATAAGAGATCTAACTGCCCTATTATTTATGATTCAAGTACAAGAGAGTTTACATATTAGGTAAATAAAATGTAAGTATGTAATTAAGGTGTGAGCATAGGGACCACGAGTTAAGGGCAGTTTTTTTTTTACAGTTTTTACAATAAAACCTTTTTGGTTAAGATAAATAAAATATTTCTCCAGTGAAAACATAGAGTTCAACTTTATTCACACGGTGATATCAACAGTTGTTGAATACCTGTCAAGGGTGTTCTTGAATTTAATACCACTTTTTCTCTTCATTTAAAATGTTTCTCATCTAATACCGCTATGCTCATGACAGATATTCAACAACTGTTGATATCACCGTGTGGATAAAATTAATCTCTAGGTCTCTACTAGATAAATATTTCATTTATTTTGGTCAAAAAATATGTTTTGCTTTAAAAAGTGCTAGAACATTTTCCCAACCTCACGTTCCTTACACTCCCACCTTAAGTAACTAGATCAGTGGTGCAGGTTTGGGAAAAATTGCCACATTGTAAGGACACCGTTGAATAATACTTTATTCAACCTTTCACTAATTGTTGGATTGATCCATCATTTTATTAGCCTTCAGCACCTTAGGAATAAAATAAATAATAAACTTCGTCATTGAAATGTTTCCCTTTCGCTGAAACAAACAGGAAACGATAAATTCAAGGACGTGAGAATAACTCTAATAGGGTGATAATATATAGAGAGAGATAGTATAGCTACATATATATTATGAAATGCTTTCCATTGTGCTGCCATGTGTTCCAGGTCCGTCAAAAAAATTTGCTTGCATGACCCTAACCTAAAGTTAAATTTTCGTGGGAAGAACATTATCTGGAAGCAATAAAAGTTACTAGATTTAATTTAACGTGTTCATACGTCTAGTGATTTGAACTGCAATTGTCCCTTATGGTATAATTTGCCAAAACCTAAAAAAAAAAATCACAATAATAAAATAGTAAAATGTTATCAATGTTGACTACAGTAAATATAATAAGAATTAATAGCCAGAGCTATTATTTATGCTTATTAATAGGGAATTACTCCACTAGATATCATATTCTGAAAATTGAAAAATGACACCGGGTTCGATTCCCGTGTCCAGGTGTCATTTTTCAATTTTCAGAATACAGTAAATATGTATGTATTTTCTAAAAGTTTCGCGTTGCCAAAATTCTTCCATAGCTGTGGGAGACCAGGTGAGAAGGGGCGCGCCGCCACCTTCAAAGCAGCAATGTAGTGGGGTGAAGTCTAGCCAACAGGGTGTATGCAAAGATTGGGATGACGGTACAAAGGTCGCCACTAATGAAGGGTTGCATCTCAACTTGAAATAAAATTAATTACAAAACCAGAGAGCCAGTTAAGCTAAATTTGTTTAAAGTAAGCCATTATTATGTATTATTTGGACTTTGATCGTTCTAACCTGGTTCATTATTTTTTCTTTAATTGCATATATACCGGGAAAATACTAAGGTTAAAAAATCTCACTAGTGTAATTATTACATTATCACATGGGTGATTCATTAGTTTTTATAGATGAGAAGAGTAAGACAGAGTGGGCCACTCGGGAGGCCTCTATTCAATTCCAATCGACTACCCTGGTCACCTCTTTTAGTGATAAATTAGCAATCGCTGCCAGGCCACACGGCTTAAAATACAATGGTATGTCTTCTTTTCTGGAACTACCTATCTATTTTGTTTAAGCTTATACTCTCTTTCCCTCTTCACCTATAAACAGCATGTGTCATGTCAATAAGAAAGAGGTGAAAGAAAACTTACGAGATTTATTATCATAAGGGGAAGAGAAAATCTTTCTGATAGCTTTCAAATATTTTTAAAATTTTCTGCTGTGAGCCTAAAAATAATTACTGTATTTGTTAGAAAAATGATGAATATAAAGCACTTTTGCATCAAGCCAGGCTCATAGCTTTGTAAATATGATTAAAAAGTGGTTAGAAATGAGATAATGCTACATTAAAAAAATTCTATTAATAAAACTCAAAGTTGAGGTTTGTTAAGGAAAAAGATCATGTTGGAATCTTTTCACTTTATTTTGGAATTAACCATATTTTGAAATAGCGTATCGTAGAATTAATATTGTGTTAGAGCTGAACGTCTGCGAGGCGATTTCTCCCTTACTGAGGCATAGCTAGATGTTTCTTTCCCTTGATTATCTGCACTTAATTTCAATAATAAAGTAGAGATGAGAAAGGTAAAATACATAGGACGTGTACCAGAATTTTAATGACATTTTAAAAAAAATAGTTTTTACGGTCATGATTTGAGCATTGACCTCCCCATATCGGTACCCCAAATTTTGACCAACTTTATATTTAATCTACATGAGCCGCAGAAGCGATTATTAGCGTGTTTAATCTCTGAATAAGATGTAAATCCTCTCTCCAGAGTAATACTGGTGAAATAGTTTAGGCCTCCACATTCATCACTTGCTTCCTTTGTGTTTATTTTAATTTTAG